>CAUHTR010002505.1:0-43077 GCA_959609185.1 Schmidtea polychroa
TATTTGCATGCTGGAAATGTTCATTAGTAAAAATAATATCAAATTTTATTATAACTGATATTAAGGCCCGTCAGGCGTTAGGGAGAGATTCTCGACCCTTCTGATGTCTGAAGCTTAAACGAGAGATCTGTTGGATTGAGGTTGAGGTATTGAGAGCTTCTAGAGTCAAACGCCGTTTCTTTTAGATGTAATAAGAATATATTGGATATAGATATGGTTATGCACTGAAATACTATACTATATATATATAGGATATAATTGGTATAGATGGTAGCTCAGAGGTAGTGATTGAGGGTTAATGGTTCGTTGAAAGGTTGTGGAAGGTTGTGGTTGAGAGGTTGTGGTTGGTTGATAGGTAGTGGTTGAAGGTCAGTGATTAAAGGTAGTTAAAGGGTGGTTGAAAGGTAGTAGTTAAATGCAGTGTTTGAAAGGTAGAGGTAATGGTTGATAGGTAGAGGTTGGGAGGTATTGGTTTAAGGCATAGATTGATAATTATAGGTTGTGGTAAAACGGTTGCGGTGGTGCTGTTACTCAAATTACAATAAGACAGACAAATAAAACAAAACAAAAAAAGATAGTGACACATGGGGTACTACGGCTTTTTGGTTGGATTGGTTTGAGTGATTGGGTTGGGCTTCCATTGAGTGAGTGGTTCACAAAAACAGATGAAACATTGCAGTATTATGATTGATGGGATTGACTGATTGAGATGGGCTTCCGTTGAGAAGTTGTTTCACAGACAAACAAATAAAAACATAAAATATTGCAGTAGTGTGAAAAATGCAAGCAAGGTAGTATGGCTTCTGTTTGTATTGGTTGGATTGAGTGATTTGTTTCAGCGATAGATTGTTTGTAATTCTTATATCAGGGTCTTTCTTTGGATTGGAGTATTGAGTTTGCATATTAGGTGGCTTCTTATCAATATCTGCATCTGAGTGTTGGACAGTAGGTGCTGCCTCAGGAGCTCCAGCTCACTATGTTTTAAATGATGGTGTTTGAGGTAGAGTCTGGGAGTAGGAAGGTGTTTGCTTTGCTGATGGTGGTTCATCAGGTTCCAGTGACTATATCGTGGTGATGGAGATCTTGGGAGTATCGAATATTCAGCAGGTGGGTCCTTTCTGGTAAATAAAGTCGGTTGCCCGAAGAGATGTAAGGTGTAGGTTATTAGAAATTATTAAGCGAAAAAGGTATTGTTTTTACAGGGTTATTCATCCTGATATGCACTTGTGTGCATCCTGATATGCACTTGTGTGCATCTTGATATGCAGAAAAATAACCTTGAACGAAGTAAATAAAAAAAAATTGTTTAATAATCGTAATAATAACTAAAGTTTTTGGTTATTTCAATTAAAAATTAAAAATAAACAAGTATATTTATTATTTTTTTAATGAAATTCTTGCTTTGCTAAAGCTTTTTCAAAAAATGATCTTGAGTGATGAAAAAAGTTTATTAATATTAACGTCATATTCATCCAAAATGCGACTCAGAACAATATTGACGTCATTAAAGTTATGGCAACTTCTCCTTTCTCAATATTATGATGTTCAAGCTCTTTTTGAATACAATCTTGGGTGATTGTATTATCAAGGTCGATGAGGTCTTTGACTAAATTGGGTCTCAAATTGACCTCAGTTTTTCTCATTGTAGCAATTCGTTTTATATAAGGATTTTGAAACTCGGCTATGTAATCCTTGCCATTTTTGTTGAGCTTGCTGATAATTCTCAGGACTGTTCTTTTTGAAAAGGAATCCTCGTAGAAGCAAACTATTTCTTTGGGTGGCTTTTGCAGTTCTAGCATTTTTTGAACTGATGCGAGATCCTTTGTCACCATCTTTTCGCCATCTTTTTTTCGATTTGTTGATGACAAATTTTCATTTTTTTCGTTATTCATTTTAGGCCTTAAAAACAAAATTTAATATTTATTAAATAAACACTGCCTTTTGATACTTTAAAAACAATTTAGGATGTTAATGAATATTCCGTAGTATAGTACCGCGAATTTTAGTCTGATTAAATAATTAAATTGATAATTTGAATTTTCAGAACTTTAACCGTCAAAAGATTTAAAAAAATTATAATTGAAATAACCAAAAAATTTTGTTAGATATCAATTAGGCAGAAAATTATTTATTTATTTCGCTAAGGCTATTTTGGTGCATATCAAGATGCACACAAGTGGGTTAGAGTTAATACAATTATCATTATTATTGTTAATACTTATTATTAATTATTAATTATTATTATTATAATTATTATTATTATTATTATTATTATTATTATTATTATTATTATTATTATTATTATTATTATTATTATTATTATTATTATTATTATTATTATTATTATTATTATTATTATTATTATTTTTATTATTGTTATTATTATTAATATTATAAGCATCATTATCCGCATTATAGGTAATAATTTTGTTATTGTTATCCCGGGGTATGTTTGGGAATGAGACCATTTCTATAAGCTTGTTTAGTTTAATGATTAGAAGTATTGGGGACGAAATGTTCTCAACTTATTCTGAAACTTTAAATGGGTTCGAGGTGTGTCTTTCTTCATTGAAGATGTACTTTGAATACAAATGTTTAGTGGGCCATTTTTGGTAAGCAGAACTGGCGATGTGGGATGAACCACTGCTGTTTTCATGCATAACTTGGCTACTGCTATCATTTGCTTGATTATGAATTCCCTCATGCTAGTATGATGTATACTTTAATTGCGTGTTGTGACCATCATGCGGATTCATTGTCAATGTTAGGTGTGAAAAGTAGGTCATCTGGTAGTGGCCGTTTGGTGGTTTCGCTATCAGAGATGTGGAACATGCTTTCTTGGGTTTCAAGCAGTGGGCCAAGAAGGTTCTCATTATTCAAGTCATGTATCTCAATGCTGCATTCGGCGGAGGGTGGAGGTTTAGTGAAGACGTGGTAGTATGGAAGCGGGTGCATGGGTGCATTGGAAAGTTGGTTGATTAGGAGAGGCAGAGCAAGTCCATCCGCCGGATCCATTTGAATTCTGAGGAGGTGTTCCAATCAGGTCAGGACGGATTTCGCAGTTTTTTTTCATAGTTCATGTATTTAATCATTTTGTAGGTTAGTTAATAAGGTATCTAAAGAAATGGTTAGTTTAATATAATAATATACATAATATACATAAGGGTACATAATATACATAATATATAAGGATATTGAAATTATTTAACCATGATACATAGCTGAGCTATCCTCCTGGATCATAAATCTTTTCTTTGTTCATTGGGATGTGATATAGGTGGTTCAGCATCATATAAGACAGGGCTTCATAGTATAGGAATTGAAATGGGTAGCTGGTATGTGTTTGGGCTTCGTTTTCTTTGTTCATCTTTTCTTTGTTCATTTGTTCATTGGGGTGGGAAATAGGTGGTTCAGCATCATATAAGAAAAGGCTTCATAATATAAGAGCTGACATGGGTAGCTGGTATTTGTTTGGGCTTCGTTTTTTGGTAGGTGGGAATGTCTCAAGTTGGGGGTTAGCATGGGTTTCATTTGATGAGGTGTCCTGGACTTTGGCATAGATTGATTACCAGATTTGTGTTCCCAACTATAGTGGAGATCCTCAATGGTACCATACGTATAGATTTGATCTGTAAGGAGTAGTATTTCTTCAAAGTAGAGTGCATCGCTGGTATTTGGATTCTCCACAAAGCGAATAGGATCACATTCCCAGTAGATATGTCCTTGGGATAGGATGAGTTGGATGTCCTTTATCAGGCGAGGAAGGATTTCAGAGTACAGATGGTCATGGTTTGATTCCAGAAACTTGATGATCGCCATAATTCTTCCTTGGATGCGTTCAGCTGTAGACGTGGAGAAGCGTTTTTTGATTTGGGGGACATAATTACTGATATTGTGGTAGATCCACATTCCATTATCCGAGTGGTCAAAGAATTGTAAAAGCGAATCATCTTCGTAATCTTTATCGAAAGTTATTGGAGAAAATTTTATATTCAGGTTGTCCATTCTGCCCGGTGCTATGAATGTTATCGAGATATTTGATAGTTCAAGTACATGGCCGATTTCTGCCCAGTGCTTCGAATGCTTTTTTTTCTTTTTTAAATGGAATATTAAACATTATTAAAGTAGTCATATTATTACTCTAATAATGCTGCTTCCAAGAGATCCGCGCTAACCTTCCAAAACCAAGATTCTTTTCTTCTTTGATAAACATTCTTCTATATCTTCATTCTGAGTACTTCACTTTTCTCTCTTCAACGGGTAGATTCTGGTCCCTTAGAATTTTCCTAATCACCATCCTCTTGGTAGGAGTGAATCTACCCTGATTGTTACAGATGTTTTATTCTTTCTCCTTCCTCACAATACCCCCACCATACAGCACCATTTGGTATAGCTAAAGTGTTTTTGTTCTAGATATTTTTTATTATCTTCTGTTTCAATGGTCGTCCCGTCCGACCCCGCTAAATTCTACCGTTGAGATCTTTTATTCCTTGTTTTTCTACCACCCTCTTGTGCCCAATTTCCCGAACAGTTCTGATATGAATAGTACATCTTTGCTGTCCAGCTCAATACTTTAATTCTTGAACATTGTACTTCTTACATTTTTAATTGTGCCGCTCTTCAAGATTCGCATTGTCTGTCACAATTTGAGTGTCAAGGACCACCGCTTGTGTCCCTTGAATACATATCAGATCTGGTTTTAGGCAGGTAGTTCTAAATTTGAAAATTGGTTCTAAGAAACCGATCCATCCTTTCTTCTTGAGACTCTGCATGGCGTAATTCGTGATGTTATCGTGTCTGACTGATCGCATATTCTTTACACATGGGCAGCTCTGTGAAATATGATTAAGGCTTTCAGGTTGTTCTTCACAGCCTTTATCACATAGGATTTCTTTCCCTAGCTTTCGCCCACCTCTTCCCGTTCTAGTCTTGGTTAGGAATAGATTTCCACGCACTCGGACACAACCGCTAGTTTTCCCATCTAGCAATCTCGTCCCATCCTTTATCCAATTATGAATAAAGGGCACATCACTCGATCCGTTCATAACCATCATTACTTTTATACATCCAATGCTTCATTGCCTCGTAGTATTCATCTTTTGTCTTCATCTGTTCGCCATTTACTTTAATAGGCTTTCGGCTTTTCGCCATTCTCTTTAAAATAGCTGGGTGTTGCAAAAGATTTACAACATTCTCGTCGTCAGATTCTATTAAGCTTTCAAGCAGTGCGACTGTCCCATATTGAATTTATGCTCTAATTGATGGAATTCCCAATCCGCCATGTCTATATTTGCTGTTAATGAACGCTGCCGCGGTGCCAATTCCTCACAAACCATCTTGTCTTCTTGTCCAATTTTCGCAATTCCTCTATCCTTGATTCTCCCAATATCGATTTATGCATAATACTTGGGATCAGAAACGTAAGTAGGATCACCAAGCGCTGTTGTAACTTTAGAGGTGCCTTTGTAATTTCCATCAACTTCTCGACATAGGACGTACCAAATTTGATAAAAATTGATAAAAATTTAAATAAAAATTGATAAAAATTAATAATTTACAAAATACTTACATTTGTTTTGATTT
The DNA here is from genome assembly GCA_959609185.1 of Schmidtea polychroa. Classification (NCBI taxonomy): domain Eukaryota; kingdom Metazoa; phylum Platyhelminthes; order Tricladida; family Dugesiidae; genus Schmidtea; species Schmidtea polychroa. Next base: position 5,584 of record CAUHTR010002505.1, read on the forward strand.
AATTTTTTGGCATTATTTTTGGCATTATTTTTGACAATATTTTTGAGCATATTCTTATCTAAAAAATAAAATATTTAAATTTTAATAATTAAAAAAAAATTCTTACAATCGTTGGTACTTGCAAATTATGACCAAATTTAAAAAACAAATCATTTATTTACTTCTTCTTGTAATCCTTTTCGCCAAAATCTTGTGAAAACATCGTGTTAACACAGAACTAATGATCCTATTTTCGTTGACATATTAGTATAACAGTTCTTTATATAATTGATTAGAATTTTCGGATATCTCTGAATTTTCGCTCCCCTAATAATTGATTCGTGGTTTCACTGCTTTTTTCATATCTATAAACGCCAATGATATCGGACGTTTTTGACTTCGCGCATCATAAAGTAACGCCTCTAGGAGACAAATATTCTCCAGCGTTCCGTCACATTTCTTGAAGCCCTTCTGAGCATTTGAGCCAGGAGTCCATCTTGCAATCCTTTTCGCCAAAATCTTGTGAAAACATCGTGGTAACACAGAACTAATGGTTATCGGCCTAAAATCTCCCTGTTCTTTGGTGTCTTCAATTTTAGGAATCAGAGTTGCTCGACTGTACTTGAAATAATCCGGGATATGACCTGATTTCAACATCAGGTTAAACAGTTTGCATATCACTCTCGCAGGTATTTTCTTTAGTTGAGCAACACTTAAATCGCTCGGGCCCATTGCCGTATCCAGTTCCATCTTTTTGAGGTTAGTAATAGTCTCCATCTCAATATCCTTCTCAATATCCTTCCACCACGCAACGTTCATCTTTTTTCGCTCGGTGTCTCAAACACCTTTTTCCAATATTGGTCTATACCATCAATTAATTGAGCTTGAGATTCCAGGTCATAATAAAAAAGATTTTGCCGCCTAAGCTCTTCCATCTTTTCCATCAGGGCTAGGGCTTTCCTGTCCATGTAGGTTGAACGGCCTATTTCTCCTCTGATGGTCTTGTCGATGTAGGCAGCGTTGGCGGAATTTGGGTTCGCAAGGAGGCTCATGACATCAATCCAGTATTGTATGATATCATTGGATTTTGTTTGAGGAAAAGCCAGACAGTAGAGTAGTATCGCTGAGTGTCGGATATTCAGCAGGGGATCCTGTCCATTAACACTTTTCCTTACTATAAATTAAATGTAAATATTAGGGAAGCGAATCGGCCGACAGGCCAATGAGCTGCGTTTAAAATTTTTCTTGTCATCTTTTGAGGTGAGATATTTNAAAAAAAAAAAAAAAAAAAAATCAAATTTTATTTTATGTAAATTTCTAAGGCCACCTGGCCAAGAAGGGGAGATCGATTCTCGCCCTTATGTAATCTGCTGTTTTTATTCAATATGCTGTGGATGTTGGAGTGCAATACTCCTTTATCTAACGTGTTTTTCCCTGAAAACTTCAGTCTGGCTTGTGGTCTGGGTTACATTCTGAAGCTCCTGGCATTGGCTCATTCAACATTTGTAGGTAGGCATCTTTGAGCAGAGTAGTAAAATCATGGCTAATCGCAGATTTGATCAGCCATGTCTCGTATAGATAAGAGATAGACTGATTGTAGATAAGGTTATGCTTTGGTGTACTTATATATATATATAGATAAAGATATAGATTTTTATAGCAGGTCTCAGTCTGATGATGGAGTGGATTGATTGCAAATAGGTCGTTCTTATATTGTATGGTAGGAGAGATCAGGTAGTAGTTGATGTTTTTCCGGGATTTGATCGTAGGAGTGAATTCGATTGTGATTGTAGCAGGTCTCAGTGTGTTGATATAGTTGATTGCACATAGGACGTTCTTATAGGAGAGATCAGGTAGTAGTTGATATTTTCCGGGATTTGATCGTAGGAGTGAATTCAGTTGTGATGGATTCTCTTAAGTAAATGTAAATGTTGGAGCAGGAAGGCTCCCCCGCGAGGTTTATAGCGCAATGATAGCTACTTATTATATTATATATTAAAAGAAGTTGAAGGTTGGGATGATATAGTAGTAGTAGAATAATAGTAATAATAGTGGCAATAATAGTATAAATAGTATAGTAGTAATTATTAAAATATTGATATGAACAACTAAAAAGACCACCAAATAGGCAGAACCCCTACAAGGATTCCTACATTAACCCATTCGGTGATTGACACGTAGTACCGTAATTATAAATGATGATATGTATAATAATAATAATATTAATAATAATAATAATAATAATAATAATAATAATAATAATAATAATAATAATAATAATAATAATAATAATAATAATAATAATAATAATAATAATAATAATAGTATTAATAATAATAATAATAATAATAATAATAATAATAATAATAATAATAATAATAATAATAATAATAATATTGATACTAGTAATTGTAATTATATTAAAAGCAACAGTAATATTAATAAAAGTAATATTATAGATAATAGTAAACAATATTATTAATAGTAGGTAGCAGTAGGAAAAATCAGCAATAGTAATGATAGTGATAATGGTAGTATTAAGGGGAAAGAGATTGAGATGGAGTGATTTGGTTCATTAATTAATTAGTCATAGGTAGTTAGTTATTTATTTATTAGTTGGCTATAGTAAGTTAGTTATTTTTAATTATTTAGTTATAGGTTTTGTAAGGTTGTAAGGCTGCTTTAGTTGTGGATATAGTTATATAGTATTGTTTAGCAGTTTAAAAGAAAATTTATTTATGAGCTATTTATAGTATAACGATAATGTACAATATATAGTATGGTAATGCTTTGTTTAGGTAGGTATATATAATAGTAGAGGATTAATCCTTAAGGGTATGTTCTCTAAGTATGTGGTAGGTACTCACCACTGCGGCTGTGCAGGCTTTCTGTGACAGTCCTTTTATTTCAGATTTAGATAGTCCTATTTTCTTAAGTATCTGGTCATTGTTAGAGTCCCAGGAGCCAAGGGTGCCAATTACAAGTGCGGAGATGGTGGTTTTTTTTATGTGCCTTTTCAATTTGGATAGCCAGGTTGGCATATTTTGCATAGTTATCATTGGTCACCCTTTTAAAATTTTCTCTCTGTTCATAGGGAACTTTGATATCCAGGATGTGGTTATTGTTGTTCCTCATGGATCTTATAATGAGGTCAGGTTTGAGCAGAGTGGGTATGCCAAGAGGGGTTATTTCGATGTCTAAGTAGAAGTTGAGGTTAAGGAGAAATTCACTAACGGCATCTAAGACTCGGGAGTGTTTGTTTCTACGCGCGTTTATCTTTGCTGGACAGTGGTTAAAGATATGCGCTTGGGTTTCAGGGTGTGAGTTACATTGTCTACATTGTATAGATTTTTTGGATTTAAGTCTATGGGGCGTAAAGTTTAGTTCTAGGAGGTTGTTACGTGCCCTGATAAGGAAGAAGAATTGGGCATCAGTCAGAATATCGGTTTTTATGAGGTAGCCAGCTGTGGTACTATTACAAATTGATTTTGCGATATGACCTTGGTGCGTTAGGAGAGTCCATTTTTCAGCGTGTATGAGGCCAATAATGGAATGAATTTCAGAGGAGATAGTGTTCACATTGTCATTGTGGAAGTAATTTATCCTGTCTTTGTATCGGATTTCGAGCTGATATAAGTTGTCTAAGAGGAGGATTTTAGCATGAATTCCATATTTCCGACGGAGTAGGTCAGCAGATTTTTTAAATTTTAGAAATATTGAGCGGTGCTGGAATGATTTTGAAGTATTGCCATGAATCCAGGAGAGAGCTGCTTCAAGATTGCCATGGCCTCTTGCTAATGTAAGTTCTGATTGCGGAAAGATGTATCTGTAGAGTTTAATGCACGAGAGAGGTGTACAATGCCTTGAATTATATATTCATCAATGGCTGAGGTGAGACTTATCCCGCCCATTTTTATCGAGGCATAGAGAAAGTTATTATTTATTTGAAGTAACCGGTCTCCGAGAGCGATTTTTATTAGTTTTTGATCTTATTGTCAAAGCCTTTTTGTGGGTCCCTATCTTTTATGATGTTGTTTTTATGGGATTCAAAAATGTTGTGGAGTATTTCACAGTTGCGGAAAGGGAAGATAAGACGTGACTGGATAAAGATTTTAAAGGCATTAATTTTCTGGGATGGGTGAAGGTGTGATTTGAGGATTTTCTCAGTATCCTTGAGAGCACATTCAAGTGTTTCATCAATATTGTGTCGTTTCTTGAGGGAGAAGTCAACCCCAAGGTATCTGTAGAAGTTTGAGTCATCTACCTTAGGAATGATCTCGTTATAAAGTTTTATGGGGTGGTAACTTGAGTTATGGTTAAGATGGAAGTAGCCAGATTTAGAGGGTTTAAATTTGAGGTTGGCTAGTGAAGCAAGGCGGATAGTTTCAAGTAGAGCAGAGTTAATTGAGGGGTAAGAGTCAGATATAAGTACTATGTCGTCAGCGTATGCAAGGATACCTATATTCATTTCACCTAGGATAAAGGGGTGAGAGATCAGGATGTTTTTAATAATGAAGTCTATTGAGAGACAGAAGAGAGTCATAGATAAGGGGCATCCTTGTTTTACCCCTTTAAGAATCGGATATTGTCCGGTATATCTCTTTTGACGATTTAGGGGTGATAGGATTGCCTCTTGGGTATCCAGAATATCAATAAAAAGGTTATTTTTATTATTAATATTTAATTCATTTGCATTGGTATTATGGTCAATATCGCTAGGGCTGTTGGGGTGATTACCCTCGATATGGTTTTTGGAGTCTTGATATTTTATCCACTCTCCACAAAAGCAATAAATATTTAGGTTGATGTCAAATTTTAAATTCTTATGATGTTTTATCATATGTGTACTTATTGTATCTAAGGGTGTGTCGATGTCGAAGGATTGGAAGCACTTGTTGCAGTTTTTGTTTAGATTGTGGCACGAAAAGCGGTTTGTGGGAGCAATTTTCAGGGTAATAATCTTAAGGACGTTGATGTGATTATATAAATTTCTAAGGGTTATGGTGTTCAGAGTAGATCTGCTTCCTTCCCCTTTGGGTCTACATTGGTGGCAGTCAATCAAAGAGTTGTAGGTTATAGTGATGTTTTGGATTTCTTGGGCGTGCGACATAATCTTATCAATATCAGTGGCATAAATGTGTCCACAAAAGGAAGTATAGTGACATCCACGACATTGTATTTTACCTCGCAAGTCAAAGTAGTATAAGATTTCATCATTTAGGTCTTTGGACATGGTATCTTTATTTATTTTGGTTTTTCTCGTCTTATGTCTCTCTCAAGAATTCAAATCTCATTTCATAACATGACCACACATAATCTCATGGAAAACTTCTCATTCGACTTCAAAACCACTTTATCAATGCAAATCACTTGAAACCCAATCTTCAAACGTTCTCTGCCATTTATAAACCATAGAAACTATATCTAATGTGTTGCTTCGGCTTCACATATATTAAAATTGGAACGAAAGTTCCATATTTTTTTCTGTGTGCTTCCTGGCATTGTCTATCCGTCTGGTGTTTGCTGGACTATGGACGATGAATGGCTCGGTTGTTGACCTTACGAATTGGATAGTTCCCTGTATGAGATGGTGGTTTTTTTTATGTGCCTTTTCAATTTGGATAGCCAGGTTGGCATATTTTGCATAGTTATCATTGGTCACCCTTTTAAAATTTTCTCTCTGTTCATAGGGAACTTTGATATCCAGGATGTGGTTATTGTTGTTCCTCATGGATCTTATAATGAGGTCAGGTTTGAGCAGAGTGGGTATGCCAAGAGGGGTTATTTCGATGTCTAAGTAGAAGTTGAGGTTAAGGAGAAATTCACTAACGGCATCTAAGACTCGGGAGTGTTTGTTTCTACGCGCGTTTATCTTTGCTGGACAGTGGTTAAAGATATGCGCTTGGGTTTCAGGGTGTGAGTTACATTGTCTACATTGTATAGATTTTTTGGATTTAAGTCTATGGGGCGTAAAGTTTAGTTCTAGGAGGTTGTTACGTGCCCTGATAAGGAAGAAGAATTGGGCATCAGTCAGAATATCGGTTTTTATGAGGTAGCCAGCTGTGGTACTATTACAAATTGATTTTGCGATATGACCTTGGTGCGTTAGGAGAGTCCATTTTTCAGCGTGTATGAGGCCAATAATGGAATGAATTTCAGAGGAGATAGTGTTCACATTGTCATTGTGGAAGTAATTTATCCTGTCTTTGTATCGGATTTCGAGCTGATATAAGTTGTCTAAGAGGAGGATTTTAGCATGAATTCCATATTTCCGACGGAGTAGGTCAGCAGATTTTTTAAATTTTAGAAATATTGAGCGGTGCTGGAATGATTTTGAAGTATTGCCATGAATCCAGGAGAGAGCTGCTTCAAGATTGCCATGGCCTCTTGCTAATGTAAGTTCTGATTGCGGAAAGATGTATCTGTAGAGTTTAATGCACGAGAGAGGTGTACAATGCCTTGAATTATATATTCATCAATGGCTGAGGTGAGACTTATCCCGCCCATTTTTATCGAGGCATAGAGAAAGTTATTATTTATTTGAAGTAACCGGTCTCCGAGAGCGATTTTTATTAGTTTTTTGATCTTATTGTCAAAGCCTTTTTGTGGGTCCCTATCTTTTATGATGTTGTTTTTATGGGATTCAAAAATGTTGTGGAGTATTTCACAGTTGCGGAAAGGGAAGATAAGACGTGACTGGATAAAGATTTTAAAGGCATTAATTTTCTGGGATGGGTGAAGGTGTGATTTGAGGATTTTCTCAGTATCCTTGAGAGCACATTCAAGTGTTTCATCAATATTGTGTCGTTTCTTGAGGGAGAAGTCAACCCCAAGGTATCTGTAGAAGTTTGAGTCATCTACCTTAGGAATGATCTCGTTATAAAGTTTTATGGGGTGGTAACTTGAGTTATGGTTAAGATGGAAGTAGCCAGATTTAGAGGGTTTAAATTTGAGGTTGGCTAGTGAAGCAAGGCGGATAGTTTCAAGTAGAGCAGAGTTAATTGAGGGGTAAGAGTCAGATATAAGTACTATGTCGTCAGCGTATGCAAGGATACCTATATTCATTTCACCTAGGATAAAGGGGTGAGAGATCAGGATGTTTTTAATAATGAAGTCTATTGAGAGACAGAAGAGAGTCATAGATAAGGGGCATCCTTGTTTTACCCCTTTAAGAATCGGAACAGAAGGTGAGGTTTCCCCTTCACAGTCTGGGATGGGTGAAGGTGTGATTTGAGGATTTTCTCAGTATCCTTGAGAGCACATTCAAGTGTTTCATCAATATTGTGTCGTTTCTTGAGGGAGAAGTCAACCCCAAGGTATCTGTAGAAGTTTGAGTCATCTACCTTAGGAATGATCTCGTTATAAAGTTTTATGGGGTGGTAACTTGAGTTATGGTTAAGATGGAAGTAGCCAGATTTAGAGGGTTTAAATTTGAGGTTGGCTAGTGAAGCAAGGCGGATAGTTTCAAGTAGAGCAGAGTTAATTGAGGGGTAAGAGTCAGATATAAGTACTATGTCGTCAGCGTATGCAAGGATACCTATATTCATTTCACCTAGGATAAAGGGGTGAGAGATCAGGATGTTTTTAATAATGAAGTCTATTGAGAGACAGAAGAGAGTCATAGAATCGGAACAGAAGGTGAGGTTTCCCCTTCACAGTCAAAGATGGTGTTAACTTGATCATACATGTTTTTGATAAGTTGGGTGGAGTTTGGGTGAAGGCCCATTTTAGATAATGTGTACCAGATAAGGTCATGTGGCAAGGAACCAAAGGCATCAGTGATGTCTAACCAAATAATATGTAGGTCAGATTTATTGCGATTAGAGGCATCTTTGATAAGTTGAAGGATAAAGTTGTGTTCAGCGCAGCCATCAGGGGCACCAATCGCTTTTTGATTGTTAGAGATAAGATTACCTTCCTTAATCCACCCCAGGAGTCTATTGTTGAGGAGAAAGGAGAAGATACGATAGATGGTGTTCATAATGGATATGGGTCTCCATGAGCTGGCTTCATGGCTAATTTCATTTTTCCCAGCCTTGAGGATGAGTTTAGTACGGAAGGTTTTCCAAGAGGATGGGCATACGGAGTTGCGTTGGATATTGTTGCATATCGATAGTATTAGTTCATGATCCGGCGATATATTCTTCCAATTGGCAAGAGTAATAAGGTCAAGGCCAGGGGCAGTGTTTTCGAGTTGGGACAGGATGTATTTAATATCATCAAGGTCAAATGGAGTGGAGGAGTAAGTTTCAGGATATGAGCATTGAAGGTTTATGGAGAAAGTTTGGCAGGTGGCTATGCCTCCTGCAAAGAGTGTTAGAAGGTTTTTCATAGTGGGTTTTTGAAAACAGGTTTCATTATTTAATATTTTGCTTATTTCCTCCTTTGGATTAAACTTATACCTATTTCTGCCCAGTGCTTTGAATGCTATATATAAGCAATAGATTGCACTGGTAGATGGCGGGAGTAATATAATTATCGTTGGTCACCCTTTTAACGTTTTCCCTTTGTTCATAGGGGACTTTAATATCTAGGATTTGGTTGATATTATTCCTTAGGGATCTTATAATACGGTCGAGTTTGAGTAGAGTGGGTACACCAAGGGGTGTTATTTCAACATCTAAATAAAAGTTAAGGTTAAGAAGAAACTCGCAGACGGCATCTACTTTTAAGTCGATGAGGTGTGAAATTTAATTTCAGCATGTGACATACGAAAAAAGCTGATTCTTTGGGAGTGCTGCATCTTGGGTATTCAAGGTATTGGAGTTGTATGTTGATAGGAGAGACAATTTTCTGTAAGTCTAAGACGGTTTCAAGAATGCTATTGGCAAGAGTAAGATATATAGAGAGGCTTTCTACAGTTATAGGGTCAATAAGAACTGCAAGTTTTCGGTGTTTGTCCAGGAAGAAGAAGAACCAATTGTCTTTAGCATGACACATTGGCATTATGATCTCGTTCCAATCAGAGAAGTCTTTGAAAGGAAAGGTTTCAAAGAAGGTTTTGAAGTTATGTTGTATTAGGGCATTACCTATATATGGGTCAACAAAGATAGTAGTTGGTCTAATGGCAAAAGAGAAGACGAAAGCCTTAATAGTATGTTGTGACCATCATGCGGCCTCTTTATCAATATTATTAGAAAATAGGATATTGTCCGGTATATCTCTTTTGACGATTTAGGGGTGATAGGATTGCCTCTTGGGTATCCAGAATATCAATAAAAAGGTTATTTTTATTATTAATATTTAATTCATTTGCATTGGTATTATGGTCAATATCGCTAGGGCTGTTGGGGTGATTACCCTCGATATGGTTTTTGGAGTCTTGATATTTTATCCACTCTCCACAAAAGCAATAAATATTTAGGTTGATGTCAAATTTTAAATTCTTATGATGTTTTATCATATGTGTACTTATTGTATCTAAGGGTGTGTCGATGTCGAAGGATTGGAAGCACTTGTTGCAGTTTTTGTTTAGATTGTGGCACGAAAAGCGGTTTGTGGGAGCAATTTTCAGGGTAATAATCTTAAGGACGTTGATGTGATTATATAAATTTCTAAGGGTTATGGTGTTCAGAGTAGATCTGCTTCCTTCCCCTTTGGGTCTACATTGGTGGCAGTCAATCAAAGAGTTGTAGGTTATAGTGATGTTTTGGATTTCTTGGGCGTGCGACATAATCTTATCAATATCAGTGGCATAAATGTGTCCACAAAAGGAAGTATAGTGACATCCACGACATTGTATTTTACCTCGCAAGTCAAAGTAGTATAAGATTTCATCATTTAGGTCTTTGGACATGGTATCTTTATTTATTTTGGTTTTTCTCGTCTTATGTCTCTCTCAAGAATTCAAATCTCATTTCATAACATGACCACACATAATCTCATGGAAAACTTCTCATTCGACTTCAAAACCACTTTATCAATGCAAATCACTTGAAACCCAATCTTCAAACGTTCTCTGCCATTTATAAACCATAGAAACTATATCTAATGTGTTGCTTCGGCTTCACATATATTAAAATTGGAACGAAAGTTCCATATTTTTTTCTGTGTGCTTCCTGGCATTGTCTATCCGTCTGGTGTTTGCTGGACTATGGACGATGAATGGCTCGGTTGTTGACCTTACGAATTGGATAGTTCCCTGTATGAGATATGAGGTCTCCAGGAGCTAGCTTCGTGGCTTGTGTCGGCCTTTCCAGCTTTTAAAATTAGCTTAGAGCGAAATGTTTTCCAGGACATAGGGCATGTAGTTGTGAGTAGGAGGTTGTTAAACAGGGATAGAAGGAATTTGAAGTCAGGTGATAGAATTCTCCAGTCAGATAAAGAGATGCCAGGGGATCGCATGAAAGAGTTTCAGGAAGTGAGGGTAGATTGGGTGAGCAATTTGTGAGGGTTCCAGCAAAGAGTTTCAGAATATTATCCATATTCGGTCTCTGGAAGGTTGGGGCATTTCTCAGGATCTTGGCGACTTCCTCCTTTGGGTTAATGGTGTATTTTTTTCTTTTAATGAAAAGTAATTCATTCTCATTACGGGTTTTTTTTATGTATTATGTCAGAGGGCTTTTTGGTGATATATTTTAAAGGGTGAATGTTTGCATTTAATTATTCCATTTCGGAAATAGCAGAGTCGGCGTCTGTTTTGTTTTCAGTGAGATTAAAAATAATATTCCTTATAAATTGTTTGTATTTACGTATATCGTTATTTGGTATTTTATTTTTAATATAATTATTAATAATTGTTCATGGGTCATAGAAGGAATGTGGGGTGTGGTGAAGGGGTGTCGTGTGATGATGCATTCAATGAAGTGACAGATGAAGAAAGCTGAGTCTGCGGGGACACTGCAACGAGGGTATTCGGGTTCTTTCAGGTCGATAGATATAGGTTAGGGGTGATTTCCAGTAGGCTATTGGCGAGTTTTGAGTGCGTCAGAAGGCTGTTGTCGATTAATGGGTCGATGAGTAATGCAAGTCTTTGTTTTTTATCGAGGAAGAAGAAGAACCAACTATTTTGTCCATTGGACATGGGTATGATGATTTCATTCCACTCTGCGAATTCATGGAAGGGGAAGGTTGAAAAGAAAGTTTTATAGTTATCTGGATGAGGGCGTTTCCGATGAAAGGGTCGACGAAGATTGTTGATTTTTTCATGGCAAAGTAGAAGATGTATGCTTTAATTGCGTGTTGTGACCATCATGCGGATTCATTGTCAATATTAGATGTGAAAAGTAGGTCATCTGGCAGTGGCCGTTTGGTAATTTCACTATCAGAGATGTGGAACATGCTCTCTTGGGTTTCTAGCAGTGGGCCAAGCAGGTTCTCGTTATTCAAGTCATGTATCTCAATACTGCATTCGGCGGAGGGTGGAGGTTTAGTGAAGACGTGGTAGTATGGAAGCGGGTGCATGGAGTTAATATGGGCTTCGATGTCCGTGAAGGGTATCCATCGACTACAGAAGCAGTATACTTCCTTATTGGGGTCATGTATATTTTTTGTGTGATTTAGCCATGTGCTGCGTGATGGTCTTTAAGGAGGAGTTAGGGTCATGGTGGGTCAAACATCTGGCACAGGTTTTGTTATAGATGTGGCAGACTATTTTGTTGGATGAGGCAATCCTGGTACTAACGCGTTTAAGCAGCTTACGGTCAGTTTGTATCTGGTTGTCAAAGTGGTCAATATGGTTAATAATGTCCCTAAAGCGGAAGAGGTTCATATCAAATTTTCCTATCCCTCCAAACTTAGGTCTGCATTGATAGCAGTCAATCAGGGATTCTTGGTCAACAATCTTGGGAACAATCAAGATCACAGGATGCAGGTCTCTTAAATCTTTCTTAAATCTGTAAAGGCTCGTGGTGTGATTTCAGATTTTATATAATTTTCTAAATACTGTTTCCTTAGAATTCTATTTGTTTGTTGGCGTTTTTCCAGTTTATTTATTATGTGTTCTTGTAATTTTGTTTTTATTTCTACTTTTTTCCATACTAGACAGATGTTCGGGATTCTAGTTCCTTTCGCTGTATATATTCTTCTAGGTTTGTTAGTTATATTATTTTCATGTTCCAACTGGTATTCTTGATATTCCATTAGGGCTGCATATTTATTCCCTTTTAGTATGTTGTTGTTGTGTGATGCTTGTGGTGCTTGATTATTTAAATTTTGGGTTTGTGGGTAAACGGTTTTTTGGGCAGTAAATATGAAGGGTTGGTGTTGGGTAGATGATGTTTGATTGTTACTAGGTCTAGTGATTGGGCTGGATGAATGGGTGTTTTTGTTCAGGGGTAGGAAGGTTTTGGCGGGGTAATTCAGGGGGTGGTAGGTCTGGTTGGATAGGGTTTATCTGTGGTTGGATGGGATTGGGGAGTTGGTTAAGAGGTGTGAGTAGAAGTGTGTGGGGTTTGGTGGGTGTGAGTAGAAGTGGGTGGGGTTTGGTGGTTGTGGGTAGAAGTCGGTGGGGTTTGGTGGGTGTGGGTAGTAGCTGGTGGGATTTGGTGGGTGTGGGTAGTAGCGAGTAGGATTTGGTTTTAGTTTTGTTTTTTCTCTAAGTTCAGGAATGCTTTCTTTATATAGAACTTTTTCAAATTTTATGTTATAATTATTCTTTTCCATTTTGAATGTTTGATTAGTATATTCATTAAAAGTAGTATCATCTTTTGATCCATTAATTTGAATATTAGAAGTATANTTGGGTTAATGGTGTATTTTTTTCTTTTAATGAAAAGTAATTCATTCTCATTACGGGTTTTTTTTATGTATTATGTCAGAGGGCTTTTTGGTGATATATTTTAAAGGGTGAATGTTTGCATTTAATTATTCCATTTCGGAAATAGCAGAGTCGGCGTCTGTTTTGTTTTCAGTGAGATTAAAAATAATATTCCTTATAAATTGTTTGTATTTACGTATATCGTTATTTGGTATTTTATTTTTAATATAATTATTAATAATTGTTCATGGGTCATAGAAGGAATGTGGGGTGTGGTGAAGGGGTGTCGTGTGATGATGCATTCAATGAAGTGACAGATGAAGAAAGCTGAGTCTGCGGGGACACTGCAACGAGGGTATTCGGGTTCTTTCAGGTCGATAGATATAGGTTAGGGGTGATTTCCAGTAGGCTATTGGCGAGTTTTGAGTGCGTCAGAAGGCTGTTGTCGATTAATGGGTCGATGAGTAATGCAAGTCTTTGTTTTTTATCGAGGAAGAAGAAGAACCAACTATTTTGTCCATTGGACATGGGTATGATGATTTCATTCCACTCTGCGAATTCATGGAAGGGGAAGGTTGAAAAGAAAGTTTTATAGTTATCTGGATGAGGGCGTTTCCGATGAAAGGGTCGACGAAGATTGTTGATTTTTTCATGGCAAAGTAGAAGATGTATGCTTTAATTGCGTGTTGTGACCATCATGCGGATTCATTGTCAATATTAGATGTGAAAAGTAGGTCATCTGGCAGTGGCCGTTTGGTAATTTCACTATCAGAGATGTGGAACATGCTCTCTTGGGTTTCTAGCAGTGGGCCAAGCAGGTTCTCGTTATTCAAGTCATGTATCTCAATACTGCATTCGGCGGAGGGTGGAGGTTTAGTGAAGACGTGGTAGTATGGAAGCGGGTGCATGGAGTTAATATGGGCTTCGATGTCCGTGAAGGGTATCCATCGACTACAGAAGCAGTATACTTCCTTATTGGGGTCATGTATATTTTTTGTGTGATTTAGCCATGTGCTGCGTGATGGTCTTTAAGGAGGAGTTAGGGTCATGGTGGGTCAAACATCTGGCACAGGTTTTGTTATAGATGTGGCAGACTATTTTGTTGGATGAGGCAATCCTGGTACTAACGCGTTTAAGCAGCTTACGGTCAGTTTGTATCTGGTTGTCAAAGTGGTCAATATGGTTAATAATGTCCCTAAAGCGGAAGAGGTTCATATCAAATTTTCCTATCCCTCCAAACTTAGGTCTGCATTGATAGCAGTCAATCAGGGATTCTTGGTCAACAATCTTGGGAACAATCAAGATCACAGGATGCAGGTCTCTTAAATCTTTCTTAAATCTGTAAAGGCTCGTGGTGTGATTTCAGATTTTATATAATTTTCTAAATACTGTTTCCTTAGAATTCTATTTGTTTGTTGGCGTTTTTCCAGTTTATTTATTATGTGTTCTTGTAATTTTGTTTTTATTTCTACTTTTTTCCATACTAGACAGATGTTCGGGATTCTAGTTCCTTTCGCTGTATATATTCTTCTAGGTTTGTTAGTTATATTATTTTCATGTTCCAACTGGTATTCTTGATATTCCATTAGGGCTGCATATTTATTCCCTTTTAGTATGTTGTTGTTGTGTGATGCTTGTGGTGCTTGATTATTTAAATTTTGGGTTTGTGGGTAAACGGTTTTTTGGGCAGTAAATATGAAGGGTTGGTGTTGGGTAGATGATGTTTGATTGTTACTAGGTCTAGTGATTGGGCTGGATGAATGGGTGTTTTTGTTCAGGGGTAGGAAGGTTTTGGCGGGGTAATTCAGGGGGTGGTAGGTCTGGTTGGATAGGGTTTATCTGTGGTTGGATGGGATTGGGGAGTTGGTTAAGAGGTGTGAGTAGAAGTGTGTGGGGTTTGGTGGGTGTGAGTAGAAGTGGGTGGGGTTTGGTGGTTGTGGGTAGAAGTCGGTGGGGTTTGGTGGGTGTGGGTAGTAGCTGGTGGGATTTGGTGGGTGTGGGTAGTAGCGAGTAGGATTTGGTTTTAGTTTTGTTTTTTCTCTAAGTTCAGGAATGCTTTCTTTATATAGAACTTTTTCAAATTTTATGTTATAATTATTCTTTTCCATTTTGAATGTTTGATTAGTATATTCATTAAAAGTAGTATCATCTTTTGATCCATTAATTTGAATATTAGAAGTATATCCATTAGAATTTACCAATTTATTATATTTATTAAATATTTTAAAAGTATTTTCATTATATTCATATGATTTCATATTAACATATTTATTCCTATTATTATTACTTTGAATATTATTTTTATCATTATTTTCACTAAAATTAAAATTCATTTTAGAATTACCATTATTACTACTAATATCATCTACTCCAAAATTATCTTATTATAATTAAACTTCACATTATAATTTTTGTTTTAATATGTTATCATTATTATTTCTATTACGTTTAAATTTATTAATTTCCTGATTTTTATTATGATTTATATTACTATTAATTAAAAGATTTTTATCATTGAATATAATATTTTTATCCGTATTATTTTTAGATGAAATAATATTATTATCATTTATAGAGTTCATTATTATCAATTGATCACAATTACCTGGACCTCTATATCCCGGTTTATAGAGGTCAGTTCTTCTTCGTTTTGATTCGTTGTGAATCCACGTTCTGGGGGCAGTCAGTGCATCTTTGAAAGTCCTTGAATTTGAGGATCCACTGGGGGAGGCTGGGTTCGGCTTGAGTAGCTTCATTAAGGGGCTGGAGCTAATATCCTTGTTTGTTGTCTCTGTTGGTATTGGTAGCAGATCTCTCCATGCCTGATTTAACTGACTTGATCTTATCTGGAAGTCGTCATCCGGGCTACGATTTCTCCGTTCGTTGTCCTTTATTATACTGAAAGGATTATTTTTTATAGGAATAGTCGTAAATGAATTATCCGATTTCAGCGCTGTGGCCAGGCTGCTCCAGGAATCCATAAGTGGTGGTTTCCTTCGATCATTGGTGTTCACCTCTGGGACATCAATCTCCTCCGATCCGGAATGTTTGCCCATTTGTTTTTGGAATTCTTTTATCATTGCATTTGAATTCACGATCCTCCGTCTCTGTTCCAGGCGTTGAATCCAGGTCCACACCGATCGCAGCCAGCTCTGGTTCTCCTCGTCAGTGGAGAATTCGATCTGGATCTGTGTTTATTCTCGGTCATCGTCTCCTTGTGGCCCGATGGGCGACGGCTTGACAGCTCCAAGCCAGGAAAATCGGTTGCTGAAAATAAACATGAGCCAGGCAATGTTAATAAATTAACATCACCCGGCGTGCTGGGGGGGGGTACTCGACCCCCGGTGGCTCTTTCCTTGGCTTGTATCAGACGGATCCATCATTCGTTGTGATGTCTTTTGGTTATCTGATCCCTCAATTGAGAAAGAAGGCATTCCGTTTACCGAGTTATTATCTGATTCTCGGAGCATAGTATTGTTGAATCTGGACTCTTTAGAAGCGGAATTAGATAGGTTATCGGCATATAATTTTTTGGCATTAATTTTGACATTATTCGCCGCATCACATCCGATTCCCGTCGTCAGTTCCATAGAAAAAGAGGCATCTTTTGTAAATCAAATTTTTTATTTAAATAAAATTATTATTATCGTTTATTATTCCATCATAATATACTAAATATTCATCATTCAAAATTCAAATACCACTTACTAAAATTCTCTCTGAAAGTGTTGATAGTATAAGTCAAAATGCCTTGAATAGTTTTCAACTGAAAGGTTTGATTTGCTAAAATTTGATCTTTGCCCGATAAGTTTGAGTATGCATCCGATATATAGTCCCTGTTCGATACTACAATTTTGACTATGATTAGAACTGATGACATTTTCTGCTACCTCCTCATTTGAACTGATGGCATTCATAAAAATTAAAATAATAAATTTACCAAAAATTCGATCCACATTCAATATCGTCTCATCCTCGGTTACTTCGAAACAGTCAAAAGAATCTAAATAAAAATAATTAAAATAGAATAATAATAAAAATAATAATTTACCAATTGTCAAAAGACCTCATAAAATATTGTTGCTTGATTTATTCAACATTTTGGATTGTTGTTGTATTTTCTTCAATAATAAGGAAAACAATTAAAATATTTTAGTAAATTCTTTATTTACTTACTTTATGGATACTAAAACGAAAGAAAAGTTATTTAAAAATATTTAAACAATTTAGTTATTTAAACAATTAGTATATTAACAATAATTTATATAATATTATATAATATTATAATTTATGTTTTCTAAATTTATTAATAAATATAGTATAATTTATATAATATTGTAAATTTAATATATCCTTCATTTAATTCAAAAATTTATAATGAAGATTCTTTGAATTAAAAAATATTCTGTTAATATTTCCAGGCAGAAAACAACGAATTCAATATTTAAAATCTTAATTTTCATGTTATATATTTAGGGTTGTGGCCAGAAGTTAATCGCCATCTAATCATTTTTTCTCAATTTCGATCATTTTGGTTCAAAACATTCAGGTGAGTTGTTATCTGGAAAGTTTCTTTGAGCTCTGTTTTGTTAAAACACTCACGGTATTTTTGAGAGACGTGACACTAGAAAATAAATTAACAATGGGTGGTCATCCATACATGTTGTTGGTCTGAGCTGTCGATTTACTTTAGAAATAGGTATATTAAAATCATTTAAGGTATCATTCAGTAAATTTTTGTGAATAAATTATTAAAATCCTTTTCTTTATTGGCTTCTTGATACAAATCATCGATAATGATGACATCATCTTTCTTCAAACGACTTGACCAGTTTTTATCAAAACCCTTTACTATTTTCATGTTTTTCAATTGACAGAAACTTGATTGCGTCAATCCATGTTCTTCATCGGCACCCCTATGTCAATAAATATTGTTGAATTTTGTTTTGAACAAATTAGATTTTAGTAATTTACAAACAAATAATGTTTTTCCACTACCACTCGGACCAACGATTTGGTATACTGTATTCGCTAGCGGTAAGATAGTAATTCTTGGAATAAAAAATATTGATTACAAATGTATAGTTGATAATATCATATCTGAAATTAAATCAATAATTGAAGGAAATGAATTTTTAGAATTTTTATTATCACTTAATTAATTATTTATCATTGCAAATTCAATGCAATTGAAATGCATGATTCTGATTGGTCGAAATCTAATTGGCTGATGATTATTTATAACAAAATGTTTTCGGTTTACTTGTCATTTATTCAACAAAAATGTACAACATACAAAGTTCCGCAATCACCTCAATGAAAGAGCATGCAAATTATGGTAATTTCAAATTTTTATTATTACATTAATATATATTTTTTACAGATGAATATCAATCAATTATCCTGCAAAGATTATATTTCTATTATCCAGAATTAAATGAAATTCTACAAGATAGAGATCCAGCTATCATTCCAGATTTGGTATACAACCAAACACGAATCTGGATATTCGATATAATAAACACCTTTCTATGGGATATCAAGATAGGAAGGGGGATGAAAGAAATGAAACCAGAGGTTCCTTGCATTTTCGGATGTAGCTGCTGCAATTTCCGTTATCAACAATATGTTGAATGTTGTTTGGTGAAGACTCTGAGAAATCACCACTCGAGTCAGATTCAAATGTTCCTACAACTATAAAATGTATTTTTTAAAAGAAGAAATCAATATGAAATTGGTGTCACCGATCAAGCTAATTCCTACCCAATTTCAATTTTTATCCGGCACGCTTTCAATCGATTGTTAAATCTATTGATGAGGTTTTCAAACGGTTAAATGCAAATCTATCTTGTAATCAACATGCATTTTTCAACAACCGATATACAAGATTTTATGATTCCTTTGATGAAATCAGCTTCAAAGAAAACGAAAATTAGGTATATAACAATTGCAATCCAAGGATATAAAGTTGATAAATATGAGAAGAATTTCTATTATGAGGCGATGCAGATTTAATCAATATTAGGCTAATCATCAGAATTCTCTTCTCTATCACAGGGGATTTTTATATTTAATATGTGTAGTGTTTTTTTGTTTTAATGATGAGTGAATCAGGTTTGAAATCTTTCATTTTTCGAGTAATTTTAACTCTTTATTATCACACTGAAAGGTAATTCTAGCTTATCCCTGACGATCCTCCAATTTGCACAGCTCACATATGGTGAATCGCATTATGGGATCATCTTTTATCCTATTTTTTTTCTATTTTTCTTGTAATTTAAAATATATTGAATTAAATAGATTCCAGTCGCCTCTAGAATTCGAATATTTCTTGTTTCTGGTACCCAGAACATCAAGTCACATAGTTCCTCTGGGTATAGTTGTATCATCTTATTAATAAGAGCTTGGTACATTCTTCTAAAAATAAAATTAAAATAAATTTAATATTAAAAATGTAACTTACCATCAATTTATTGTGATAACTATTTATAATGAAATGAATTAATAATGTACTTGTATTTATACCGATATTTAAACACATATTCATGTACATCAACCAATGTAATTAATATACTATTATTACAACATACATTTACATATACAATCGTATACAAGAGTTTTTAAAAATTTGTTAAATTCGTCTTCATCATATATCTGATCAATCAAAATAATATTTTTAATATGAATAGAAGAATTTCTATTATGAGGCTTATTAAGTTAAAGTCGAGAAAGATGGTTGCCGCAACTGCGACCTGAGCCTCTAGTTTCACTTGATGCCCTATATCAACAAATTTCATTAAATTAACAAAATAAAATTTTAACTAAATAACTAAATTACATAAAAAGTTGAAAGCAATAAATGATAATTTAAAATAATTTTATTATCACACAATCATTCTATGGTGAAAGCTAATTCTAGCTTATTTCTGGCGATCCTCCAATTTGCACAGCTCACACATGGTGAATCCCATTATGGGCTCATCTTTTAGGTTCTTCTGTTTGGCCATAGAGGATTCGATGGATAAGTTCCATTATCAATATTGCTAGTATTAGGGTTTCCTCTATTTGGAAGGAAAGATTTTGTTTCATAATTTCCATATTTTAAATAAATCTTCCTAGCTGGACAATAAAATCGTATAGTATCTATTTTCTGATCACCTGATGCTTTGGATGTTTTAAGATATGGATTTTTCAAATTGGCATTGTCATAAGATTTTGCGAATTTTGTTTCGGCTTTCATTGGAGTTAATGGGTTGTTTCTTCCAATTAATTGGTCTTCATTGTCATTATTCTTGAGATAGTTCAATATTTTCAATAATATTTAGATCAGGGCTGTAAGGTGGCCATTTTAAAATGTCGATATTCGAATTACTGAAAAACTTATGCGCTTCCTTAGAAACGTGAATTGGACAATTATCTTGTTGGAATATAAATTGTTGAGGCATATTTAATTTAATTATCGGAATTGCCTTTTCTTCTATTAATGTGATATATTTCTTAGAATTTATTTTTCCTTTAAGCAATTCATAAGAGAGTAGACCATTTGGGAGAATCATGCCCCAAAGCATAATACCCGGAGATCTTATGACCTTTTTTATTCGTCTAGGTGTTTGGTTATCTTTTTATCCAACAATAGTACGAATCGCATCCTGCCAAAGTAAAGTATTTTTCGTCAGAAAAAACGACATTATTCCATTGGACTCTGGAAATGAGAAATTCTTTAGCTGCCTCAAACCTTCGTTGTTTCATTTTATAAGATAATTTTGAATTTTGATGGTACATTTTTGTAATTATAATTCATACTTCTTAAAACCCTGCAAATTGTGTGTTTTGATACATTTAATTGCATAGTCTTTTAATATCAGTTGACGAACATTTAACTTTTTTAGTAAATGAATCATTTACTAATGCAAGGATACGTCGTTTGTCTCCTTTACTTAATTTCTCTTTAGGTCCATTCTTCTTCTTACTTCTGCCATCATTTTTAACCATATATTGGATAGTGGAACGCGAAATACCATATTTCTTAGAGATTTCGCCATATGACCTTCCATTAGATCTTTCCAACTTTATTTGTAACCGGATTTCTTTTGAAAAGGTCTATAAAATATATATTAAATAAATATAAGTCTATTATAATATAAATTCATCAATAAGTCAAAATAATGGAAAATAACTATATAACATATAACTGTACGAAAATTCATGCTACAATTAATTCAAAATTACGCAATTTAATTTATAATATTAAAACAACGGGATATTTAATTATATAGTTAAGTTTATTTAAGTTATTTAACTACGATTTCAACCAAATTTTAGCAAAATATATATTAAGAAAAAATTATTGACTGTACAAAAATTTATGATACGGGCTGTACATGGCCGATTTCTGCCCAGTGCTTCGAATGCTTTTTTTTCTTTTTTAAATGGAATATTAAACATTATTAAAGTAGTCATATTATTACTCTAATAATGCTGCTTCCAAGAGATCCGCGCTAACCTTCCAAAACCAAGATTCTTTTCTTCTTTGATAAACATTCTTCTATATCTTCATTCTGAGTACTTCACTTTTCTCTCTTCAACGGGTAGATTCTGGTCCCTTAGAATTTTCCTAATCACCATCCTCTTGGTAGGAGTGAATCTACCCTGATTGTTACAGATGTTTTATTCTTTCTCCTTCCTCACAATACCCCCACCATACAGCACCATTTGGTATAGCTAAAGTGTTTTCAGGAGCCTTTTTCCTCAACCCCATAGGTATCGCTCTAGTTATTTTTTATTATCTTCTGTTTCAATGGTCGTCCCCTCCGACCCCGCCAAATTCTAACGTTGAGATCTTTTATTCCTTGTTTTTCTACCGCCCTCTTGCGCCAGTTCCGATATGTATAGTACATCTTTGCTGTCCAGCTCAATACTTTAACTGACATTAGTTTTCCATCATCTTAATCTTTCTCATGAATCTTTGTATAAATTCCCTCGCTAGTTGAATGTTATTGAACCGAACTCCACTGATGAGACTCCTCTCCCTTTCAACCAATCTTGAACTTCTTAAAATTTGTACTTTTCATTGTGCCGCTCTTCAAGATTCGCATTGTCTGTTACAATTTGAGTGTCAAGGACCACTGCTTGTGTCCTTCGAATACATATCAGATCTAGTTTTAGGCACGTAGTTCTAAATTTGAAAATTGGTTCTAAGAAACCGATCCATCCTTCTTCTTGAGACTCTGCATGGCGTAATTCGTGATGTTATTGTGTCTGACTGATCGCATATTCCTTACACATGGGCAGCTCTGTGAAATATGATTAAGGCTTTCAGGTTGTCCTTCACAGCCTTTATCACATAGCATTTCTTTCCCTAGCTTTCGCCCACCTCTTCCCGTTCTAGTCTTGGTTTGGAATAGATTTCCACACACTCGGACACAACCGCTAGTTTTCCCATCTAGCAATCTCGTCCCATCCTTTATCCAATTATGAATAAAGGGCACATCACTCGATCCGTTCATAACCATCATTACTTTTATACATCCAATGCTTCATTGCCTCGTAGTATTCATCTTTTGTCTTCATCTGTTCGCCATTTACTTTAATAGGCTTTCGGCTTTTCGTCAGTCTCTTTAAAATAGCTGGGTGTTGCAAAAGATTTACAACATTCTGGTGGTCAGATTCTATTAAGCTTTCAAGCCGTGCGACTGTCCCATATTGAATTTCTGCTCTAATTGATGGAATTCCCAATCCGCCATCTCTACTTTTGCTGTTAATGAACGCTGCCGTGGTGTCACTGGGCAGTTTTAGCCAATTCTTCACAAACCATCTTGTCTTCTTGTCCAATTCCCGCAATTCCCCTATCCTTGATTCTCCCAATATCGCTTTATGCATAATACTTGGGATCAGAAACGTAAGTAGGATCACCAAGCGCTGTTGATAAAAATTTTTTTGATAAAAATTGATAAAAATTAATAATTTACAATAATTTGATTTAATTTTTTGGCATTATTTTTGACATTATTTTTGACAATATTTTTGGCATTATTTTTGACAATATTTTTGGCATTATTTTTGACAATATTTTTGAGCATTTGACTTTATAATTTTCATATGTGAAAAAGCAGACTCACATAAATAAGTTGAACCAAAACATGATACTAAATTTTCGAAGCATTTTTTCAAGTTTGAATATTTATCCTCTGATAGATATTTCCATACATTTGGTTCGGAAGATCTTGATTTAATGAAGATATCATTTTGAAGTGTGATTATTTCAATTTCAAGTATAGGGATATCCATTTTAAACAAAGTTGAAATTGAATCTGCAACAATTTCTGGTTTTATTTTTGGATTAAACGGAAAGGACATAAATGCAGCCACAATTTCAAGTTTCTTGAAGTCTTGAAAACGTCTCTCGAACTCTAAAACCAAAATTTTGATCTGTTCCGCATATCTCGTAATATTAAAGTGTACATTTTCAGATTCTTTTAATTGTGACAACATATTTGAAAATAACTTAAATTTTTGTCTTCTATTTTGGTAATAAGTAAATGAAGCTTCTGTATAAATGCATTGATTGAACCTATCATATCGAATATTAATTTATCCTTACCTTGTAAGTCGAGATTTAATTCATTCAGAATTGTAGTAATATCTACTAAAAATGCCAAATCCAAGAGCCAAACATCATCTTCCAATTGCTTGAACTCATCACCTCTTGCGGCAAGGAACAACTTAATCTCAGAAAGCAAATCTCTAAATCTTTGTAAGAATTTTCCTCTACTTAGCCACCTTACATCTGAATGCATCAGTAATTCAGTAGGACCTTCGCTATCTTCAATTTGTAATTTGAAAAGTCGTCTCTGAAGACTTCTTGCACGAATCGAGTTAGCAATTTTGAATGTTATTTCCATAATATCTCTCATATTCAGAATTTTAGCACACAAGGCTTGTTGATGAATAATACAGTGGTAGGAAAGAAAATCTGGGAATTCACAATCATTCCTACAATATACTATAAATCCGTTGTGACGCCCTGTCATAGCTGGTGCGCCATCTGTTGTTATTGATACGAGTTTACAAATTTGGAGCTGAATGCTGTTGGCATAAGCTTTAAAATTCTGAAATATATCCTCACCTCGAGTTTTACTTTTGAGTGGTATAATTGTTAATAATTCTTCCTTCGTAGAAAAATCTTTAAAGACCATTCGAATAAAAATTATAAGCTGCGAAATATCAGCCGCATCAGTTGATTCGTCTGCTTGCAATGAAAATGCGGTACAATTTCCTATGTCTAACATTAACTGATTTTTTAAATTGGAACTTATTTCTTGGACTCTCCGTGTAACTGTATTACGGGACAATTGCATATCAGTAATAGCAGAAATTATATCTGATTTATTTTTAAAATCACAAAATAATGATTCTGCCGCTTCTAAAAATGCTTCTTTTACAATTACTCCATCACTAAAAGATTTCTTATTTTTTGCCAGAATGTAGCTTACTCGGAAAGATGCAGCTGTAGCTGACTTTGATTTGGATGTTAGCTTCGTAAAAAATTACTGTTGAAAAGAAATGCATGTTTTCAGTTCCATGATTTTAGACTTGCGTAGTTCACTGTCAAGTGGATAATCAACTGCAAAGTCTTATGAATTGTCTTGAAATTCCTTTCCAAATTCCCTCTTTTTGGCAATGAAATAGTAGCTTTACAAATTAAGCAACAACATTTACCTTAAATAATTACAAAAGGTACTCCTTCTCCATTTCTTCGCTATAATGATAAGTCTTGGCTTTTTTATTTAGCATTTTTTTATTTAGCATTTTTTTATTTAATAAAATTAATTTAACAAAAAAGCTTAAGAAAATTTTTCACTTTAGTTACACCAACCAAAATTAAATTAAACTAAATAAACAAAATTAAATTAAACTAAATTAAACTAAATAACATTTTGGAAATGGTGAAATCAAAATTAAAAAATGTTATTTAGTATTACCATAGAAATGGAACACAGAACATGAAAATTGGAAAAAAATTTAAGCATAAAACAGAAATTTTATATAAAATCTAAATTTATATAAAAATATTTTTTTTATGAAGATCGCGAACGACCTTATGATCACCCCTGGTCTATACCATCAATTAATACACGACGCGCCGCGTTCCTTCGATCGCTTTTGTATAGATTCTGAAGGTCAGAATATTGTTGCTTTCGCAACTCCTTTTTAGTTGCTTTTTTAAAATCTTTACAAGTCCCATTTCTCCTCTTATGTTAAATACATTATACAAAGATTCCAGGTCATAA
Organism: Schmidtea polychroa; assembly: GCA_959609185.1. Taxonomy (NCBI): domain Eukaryota; kingdom Metazoa; phylum Platyhelminthes; order Tricladida; family Dugesiidae; genus Schmidtea; species Schmidtea polychroa. The sequence continues at coordinate 30,550 of CAUHTR010002505.1, forward strand.
TAAAAAAGATTTTGCCGCCTAAGCTCCTTCATCTTTTCCATCAGGGCTAGGGCTCTCCTGTCCATATATATGTTTTACCATCGAGAAGCCTCGTCCCATCCTTTATCCAATTATGAATAAAGGGAACTTCATTCGACCTTTTTAATGAAGTATGTGTTTTGTGTGGTTGTGGGAAGGTCATCTGCTTTCGTCTTGTCCATGTATATTTCTTTGATTGCCCTTTTCATGCTCGTTTCAAAGAGTCTTTGTATTTGATATTTAGGCATTGCCATTCCTGTGTTTTCTTAGTGGGGGGAGAGTGCTGTTGAATTTTTTACTTAACCATTTGAGGACTGCATTTGATGTGGTTTGATTGAGTCTAAATTTCTTCATCATTTCTTGTATGTCTTGCTCTAGTATGCGGGACTGATCAGGGGAGGTAACATCGTTTACGGGTTTTTGGGCTTGGAAGGAAAGATGCTCTATATTATTATAATTCTTTTTATTTAAATTATTATTATGATTATTTAAGTTATTAATAGGGAAATCTAAATAGTCTCGCCTGTTTATGTCATGCTCCTCCTCTGTTTTCTTGGCAATTGAGTGGAGGGCCATGTTGTCTCCTTCTTGGCTGTGGTCATTTCTTTCCAGCAGAATACTAGTGATGTATCTAGTGGCATCCGATTGTTGGGTTTCTGGAGAGACGCATTATTCGGCTCCAGCTTCTCCCGCATTCTTCCGTGATTTTGGGGGTTCCTATCCTATTAAATATATTATACAGCAAATCGATATCCATATAAAAGAGCTTTATCCGGCAAAGTTGGTTCATCCTCTCCAACAGGGCTAGGGCTCTCTTATCCATGTAGGTAGAGCGACCTACTTCTCTACTGATGGCTTTGCTGATGTACGCAGCATTGCTGGAGTCCGGATTCTTCAGAAGGCTCCTGACGTTGGTCCAATCCTGTGTGATAACCTTGGATGGCGAGCCTTTCCTGAAGAAAAAATCTTTAATATGTGTAATACTAATAATAATTTTCTCCGGCCATGGTCCATGTTGGTGATATTCAAGCAAATCCGAGCTCTGCCCGGAGCTTCTTCTATCACGATCCAGATTATTTATATTCGTATCATTGGCCGAAAAAAAAATCAAATTTTATTTTAATAAATGCATGCATGCACGCCATTCTGCTGAAGGGGAGAACTTCTCACCCTTAAGGTTCTGTAGCTTCTATTCTTTCATCTGCTATTTTTGTGGGGGTTGGCCATTTGCAGGGAGGACAGGATCGTAACATCTTAGGTCAATATGAATGTTAGAGCAGGAGGCTTTGATAATTAGGCTCTGAGCATTGTGGAGGTCAGCCATTTGCGAGGAGGACAGAATCGTACAGGATAATATCTAAATAATAAATTTCGGGGCAGGAAGGCTCCATTGCGAGGTTTATATCGATAATAGGTACTTATTATAGTATATATTAAAAGGAGTTGGTGAAGGTTGGGATAAGTATATTAATAGTTAATAAAAGTATTGATTATAGTAGTAATAGTATAGTAATAATGATTATAGTATTAATAAGAACGACTAAAAAGACCACCAAATAGGCAGAACCCCTACAAGGATTCTTACATTATTTACTGGTATTTACTGGTCTGTTTAAATAGGTTAAGTTAGATAGTTTAGATTTTAAATTTTAAGGTTTTTAGGAATTGATTATTTTATTTGTTTTAATTTTAGGTATAGTTAATTTTTGGTAAAGGTATTTCAAGATAAATATAGTTAGTATATACTTGTGTGATAATAATATTTATTTACTAGATTAGTTTTATAATAGCCATAATACAGAAATAAAAATAAGAAAATGCTTTGAGTACATATTATATAATAATATCTGGGTTTCAAGGTTGGTTTAACAAGAGACACATGAGAATTTTAAGGGGTGAAATATAATAACCATAGAATGCAAATAAATAAGAGATGCTTTGGCTACAAAAGATTATATATATATATATATATATATATATATATATATATATATATATATATATATATATATATATATATATGTATATATGAGTATAGTTAATTTTTGTATATGTGTTGACGATATATTTGGTAGCTGCTATTGATTGCAGCTACACAAGCTTTTTTGGCAAGCTCCTTTATTTCGTTATTGGATAGGCCAATGATTTTAAGTATAGAATCATTATTTTTATCCCATGAACCAAGGGTGCCAATTACGAGGGCATGTAAGGTGTGTGGGCATTTATGGAGTCTACCAATTTCCTCGCCTAGTTCCTTATATTTATTATAGTTATTTTTCCTAGAGTTGTCATAGTTTTCTCTGGAGTCAAAAGGAACCTTAATGTCTAAGATATGGATAGCTTTGTTACGTTTAGATTTTAGGAGAAGATCAGGTTTAAGGGTGGAGTTGGTACCTTCCGGTATTTTCTCTATGTCTACTTCATAGTTGATCGAGATAAGAAAATTTGCCACAGTTTCTAAGACGTTGTCGTGCTTATTACGTCTTGCATTAATACGTGCTTGGCAATGATTGAAGATGTGTGCAGGTGTTTCTGGGTGAGCATGGCAGTGCCGGCAGAGTATTGATTTATTAGTCTTTAGGCGGTGTGGTGAGTAATTCAGTTTAAGAATGTTGTTGCGTGCGCGAATAAGAAAAAGGAATTGAGCATCAGGAAGGATGTCACTTTTAAAGAAATAGTCGGCAATGCAGCTTTCACTAATTGCTTTTGCCATATAACCCTGGCATTTCATCGCACACCAACGTTCAGCATAGATGAATCCAATAATAGAGTGTAGTTCAGCTGACGTTTTATCTACATTACCAAGTGAGAAATAATTGATGCGACTCTTGTACTTTATTTCAAGCTGTAAAAGGTCCTCAAGCATTATTATTTTGGTTGATATACCATATTGGCGAAGCAGACGTCGGGCGGATTTTTTAAATTTCGAGAAGATGGAGAAAGTTGGGTAGCTTTTAGATAGCTGGCCATTCAGCCAAGACAGTGCAACATTTAGATCACCCTGTCCTCTAGCTTCAATAAGTTCGGAAGTACTGAGATTCTCAAAGTTAAGATCACTAGAGTTTAATGCCCTAATAAGCTGAACAATGCTTTGGATAAGATATTCGTCAATGGATGATACAAGTCCAAGTCCTCCAAGCTTGCACGCTGCATATAGGAAGTTTTTCATTCAGTTGCATTATCTTATCTCCGATGGATNTAGGCCAATAATTTTAAGTATAGAATCATTATTTTTATCCCATGAACCAAGGGTGCCAATTACGAGGGCATGTAAGGTGTGTGGGCATTTATGGAGTCTACCAATTTCCTCGCCTAGTTCCTTATATTTATTATAGTTATTTTTCCTAGAGTTGTCATAGTTTTCTCTGGAGTCAAAAGGAACCTTAATGTCTAAGATATGGATAGCTTTGTTACGTTTAGATTTTAGGAGAAGATCAGGTTTAAGGGTGGAGTTGGTACCTTCCGGTATTTTCTCTATGTCTACTTCATAGTTGATCGAGATAAGAAAATTTGCCACAGTTTCTAAGACGTTGTCGTGCTTATTACGTCTTGCATTAATACGTGCTTGGCAATGATTGAAGATGTGTGCAGGTGTTTCTGGGTGAGCATGGCAGTGCCGGCAGAGTATTGATTTATTAGTCTTTAGGCGGTGTGGTGAGTAATTCAGTTTAAGAATGTTGTTGCGTGCGCGAATAAGAAAAAGGAATTGAGCATCAGGAAGGATGTCACTTTTAAAGAAATAGTCGGCAATGCAGCTTTCACTAATTGCTTTTGCCATATAACCCTGGCATTTCATCGCACACCAACGTTCAGCATAGATGAAGTCCAATAATAGAGTGTAGTTCAGCTGACGTTTTATCTACATTACCAAGTGAGAAATAATTGATGCGACTCTTGTACTTTATTTCAAGCTGTAAAAGGTCCTCAAGCATTATTATTTTGGTTGATATACCATATTGGCGAAGCAGACGTCGGGCGGATTTTTTAAATTTCGAGAAGATGGAGAAAGTTGGGTAGCTTTTAGATAGCTGGCCATTCAGCCAAGACAGTGCAACATTTAGATCACCCTGTCCTCTAGCTTCAATAAGTTCGGAAGTACTGAGATTCTCAAAGTTAAGATCACTAGAGTTTAATGCCCTAATAAGCTGAACAATGCTTTGGATAAGATATTCGTCAATGGATGATACAAGTCCAAGTCCTCCAAGCTTGCACGCTGCATATAGGAAGTTTTTCATTCAGTTGCATTATCTTATCTCCGATGGATCTTTTAATACCCTGTTTAATTTGTAGGTCAAATCCATATTGTTGTATTTCAGAGTTACGAAGGATGTTGCGTGAAGAGTCAAGAATGTTATGGTTTATAACACAGTTTCTAAAAGTAAAGTTCAAGTGGGAGTGGATGAAGACTTTAAAGGCGTTAATTTTTTGCGAAGGATGTAGATGAGAGATGAGAATTTTGTAGAATTGCAGAGTCAAGTCTTTCTTTGATGCAGTGTTTAGTTTTATGGGAGAAGTCTACCCCTAGATATCTGTACATATTAGAATCATCAATTTTTGGTAGGGTTTCGCCATAGAGTAGAATGGGTTGGTAGTTGCAGTCATGATCAACGTGAAAGTATCTAGATTTCGAGGGTTTAAAACGAAGGTTGACTTTTGTTGCAAGGGAAACAGTAAGAGATAGGGCCGACTTGATATTGGAGTAAGAATCAGATATGAGCACTATATCATCAGCATATGCAAGGATGCTAATGTTGTGATTATGAAAAAGAAAAGGATGAGTTTGTAAGACATTGCGGAGTATGAAATCAATGGATAGACAGAACAGAGTCATGGACAAGGGGCAGCCTTGTTTCACACCTTTATATATTGGTGTATAATCAGATTTTTCTCCCTCACATTCAAAGTAAGTTTGTACATTGTTGTACATGTCTTGTAGAAGAGCAATGGTGGTGGTGTGAAGAACCATCTCTGAAAGAGTGTGCCAGATGAGTTCGTGTGGGATAGATCCAAAAGCATCTGCTATATCCAGCCAAACGATATGTAGGTCATTTTTCTTGCGATAAAATTCATAAATTCATAATTATTTAAAAATTCATAATTATTTTTAAAATTAATAAAAAAAAATTCATAATTATTTTTTTAATAATATATTTAATTTTATTTTTAATAAATTTATCTTATTTATTATTATTTTGGTTATTGTAATAATTATTTGTGTTTTCATTTACATTATCATTATCAAAAGTATATTTGCCAGTATATTTATTATTTAAATTATAATTATCATTACTTAATTCACAATTATATTTATAAGTATATTTATAAGCAGATTTATATTTGTTATTAATCAGCTCAGAGTTTTTATCATTTAAATTATAATTATCATAACTTAATTTGCAGTTTTTACTATTTAAATAAAAATTACCGTTACTCAATTTACAATTACAATTATTTAATTTATAATCATTATAGAAATTTTGATTATAATTACCGTTATTTTTATTATTTAGGATGTGAATCCTACGAGCAGGGCAAAAGGCTTTCCACGAGGAAGTAAATAAGTCATTGGATGTTTCATCTGAAGTCTTTGCTCCGCTGTAAGAAGGTCTGGCATGATGGGTCGCTCTGGTCAGGTCTGAGGATGCATTCATTGAAGCACTAATGTCATTATCCGTGGCGAAGATTCCGTATTTCTTCAGTATCTTCCTAGCAGGACAGAGTCTGCTGGTCATCATCTCATGAACGTCAGGCATCCTGGGAGCATCAAGTTTCGGTACATCATGGCATAAAATATTCTTCTCATAATTATTATGAGGCATATAGATCTCATTGGCATTTGGTGTCATAAGTCTTGTCGGTTTAGGTTTAGAGGAGCTTCTTCCATGTCTGTCTGAAGGAGCTGTAGCAGATTTATGGAGTCCGGTTTCATTAGTTCTAGAAGGGAGATTAGATTGTGTTAAATATAAGTTTTTCTTATTGTTATCTCCCGGATTGGAGCTTCTTATATCTATAACCGTGTCATTGATCTTGGAATCATCGGCCAAAAAAAAAAAAAAAAATCAAATTTTATTTTATTAAATTTCTAGGGCCTCCTGGCCAAGAAGGGGAGATCGATTCTCACCCTTATGTAATCTGAAGCTTTTATTTGAATAAACAATGGATGCTGAAGTGTAATACTCCTACATCAAACGTTCTGTAAGAGTTCTGTCAGGTTCGGTATTAGTTGTTGATGTTAGCAATTGTTAGGAGAGGCTTGTTAAGGCTTCTATCAGGTTCAGTATTGTTAAGGCTTTTGTCAGGTTCAGTATTGTTAAGGCTCTTGTCAGGTTCAGTATTGTTAAGGCTTCTGTCAGGTTCAGTAGGAGAGGCTTGTTAAGGCTTCTGGCAGTTTCAGTAGGAGAGGCTTGGTAAGGCTTCTGTCAGGTTCAGTAGTAGAGGCTTGTTAAAGCTTCTGTCAGGTTCAGTAGGAGAGGCTTGTTAAGGCTTCTGTCAGGTTCAGTAGGAGAGGCTTGTTAAGGCTTCTGTCAGGTTCAGTAGGAGAGGCTTGTTAAGGCTTCTGTCAGGTTCAGTAGGAGAGGCTTGTTAAGGCTTCTGTCAGGTTCAGTAGGAGAGGCTTGTTAAGGCTTCTGTCAGGTTCAGTAGGAGAGGCTTGTTAAGGCTTCTGTCAGGTTCAGTAGGAGAGGCTTCTATGTGGTTAGGAGCACTAACCCTAAGCCATCTGGGGTGATTTTTCGTCTGCGGGACTCTAAAGAAATGTAATAAGTGGGAGTAGGAAGACTCCATTTGTGATTTTTATAACGCTGAAATAGTGCTACTCTATTATAATATATATTAGAAGGCTGGTGTAGACGCAGTAATACAGATATAGGTGAATGCTTATATTAAATATATGAACGACTAAAAATTTACTATCAGTTAGGCGGAGTCCCTACAAGGACTCCTACATTGACCCACTGATAGTAATTATACACAGGAGATATTTTCCCCTCTATTATTCTCTTAAGGCCAGGTGTGTTGGAGGGTAGTGCTATACAAATGCTGTGACCCCCTAGGGCGTCTTGGTTGGTCCAGGCGGGTTTCAATTCCCATACTCTATTGGATGTATCATATAGGCTTGTTCAGATTGGATTGGAGTCTGTTCTTGTTAGGCTAGGCTAGAGTAAAGTCCGTCATTCGTCTTAGAGTGTGTTTTCTGTGTAATCGTCATCATTTTTTTGGCGGATTGTTAGGCTAGGCTTGATTGTCGTCGATCACTCATCAGAAATTGTGCATCAGTGCTCTCATCATCTTTATTAAGAAGGTCCTGAAAATACTTGTATGGAGCTGGAAGACTCCGGTAGTGCGATGATATACATAGACATACACATGCACACGCGCACACTTACATATACACATACATATACTAATATATATACATACATACACACATACACACATACGCACACATACACACACATAATAATAATAATAGTAACAATAATAATAATAACAAAAACAATAATAATAATAAAATAATAAAACAATAATAATAGTAATAATAGTAATAATAGCAATAACAATAATAATAATAATAATAATAATAATAATAATAATAATAATAATAATATTAATATTAATAATAATAATAGTAGTAATATTAATAGTAATAGGTAGTTAGTTAGCTATTAGTTGGCTATGGTAAGTTAGTTATTTGTAGTTATTTAGTTATAGGTTTTGTAAGGTTAATCCAAAGGAGGTTAGGCTGCTTTAGTTGTGGATATAGTTATATAGTATTGTTTAGTAGTTTAAAAGAAAATATATTTATGAGCTATTTATAGTATAATGATAATGTACAGTATATAATATGGTAATGCTTTGTTTAGGTAGGTATATATAATAGTAGAGGATTAATCCTTAAGAGTATGTTCTCTAAGTATGTGGTAGCTACTCACCACTGCGGCTGTGCAGGCTTTCTGTGACAGTCCTTTAATTTCAGATTTAGAGAGTCCTATTTTCCTAAGTATCTGGTCATTGTTAGAGTCCCAGGAGCCAAGAGTGCCAATTACAAGTGCGGAGATGGTGGTTTTTACTTTATGTGCCTTTTCAATTTGGATGGCCAGGTTGGCATATTTTGCATAGTTATCATTGGTCACCCTTTTAAAGTTTTCTCTCTGTTCATAGGGAACTTTGATATCTAGGATGTGGTTATTGTTGTTCCTCATGGATCTTATAATGAGGTCAGGTTTGAGCAGAGTGGGTATGCCAAGAGGAGTTATTTCGATGTCTAAGTAGAAGTTGAGGTTAAGGAGAAATTCACTAACGGCATCTAAGACCCGGGAGTGTTTGTTTCTACGCGCGTTTATCTTTGCTGGACAGTGGTTAAAGATATGCGCTTGGGTTTCAGGGTGTGAGTTACATTGTCTACATTGTATAGATTTTTTGGATTTAAGTCTATGGGGCGTAAAGTTTAGTTCTAGAAGGTTGTTACGTGCTCTGATAAGGAAGAAGAATTGGGCATCAGTCAGAATATCGGTTTTTATGAGGTAGCCAGCTGTGGTACTATTACAAATTGATTTTGCAATATGGCCTTGGTGCGTTAGGAGGGCCCATTTTTCAGTGTGTATGAGGCTAATGATGGAATGAATTTCAGAGGAGATAGTGTTTACATTGTCACTTTGGAAGTAATTTATCCTGTCTTTGTATCGGATTTCGAGCTGATATGAGTTGTCTAGTAGGAGGATTTTAGCATGAATTCCATATTTCCGACGGAGTAGGTCAGCAGATTTTTTAAATTTTAGAAATATTGAGCGGTGCTGGAATGATTTTGAAGTATTGCCATTAATCCAGTAGAGAGCTGCTTCAAGATTGCCCTGGCCTCTTGCTAGTGCAAGTTCTGAGAGGATAAGGTTGCGGAAAGATGTATCTGTAGAGTTTAGTGCACGAGAGAGGTGTACAATGCCTTGAATTATATATTCATCAATGGCTGAGGTGAGACCCATCCCACCCATTTTTATCGAGGCATAGAGAAAGTTATTATTTATTTGGAGTAACCGATCTCCGAGAGCTATTTTTATTAGTTTTCTGATCTTATTGTCAAAGCCTTTTTGTGGGTTCCTATCTTTTATGATGTTGTTTTTATGGGATTCAAGAATGTTGTGGAGTATTTCACAGTTGCGGAAAGGGAAGATAAGACGTGAGTGGATAAAGATTTTAAAGGCATTAATTTTCTGGGATGGATGAAGGTGTGATTTGAGAATTTTTTCAGTATCCGTGAGAGCACATTCGAGTGTTTCATCAATATTGTGTCGTTTTTTGAGGGAGAAGTCAACCCTTAGGTATCTGTAGAAGTTTGAGTCATCTACCTTAGGAATGATCTCGTTATAAAGTTTTATGGGGTGGTAGCTTGAGTTATGGTTAAGATGGAAGTAGCCAGATTTAGAGGGTTTAAATTTGAGGTTGGCTAGTGAAGCAAGGCGGATAGTTTCAAGTAGGGCAGAGTTGATTGAGGGGTAAGAGTCAGATATAAGTACTATGTCGTCAGCGTATGCGAGGATACCTATATTCATTTCTCCTAGGATAAAGGGGTGAGAGATTAGGATGTTTTTAATAATGAAGTCTATTGAAAGACAGAAGAGAGTCATAGATAAGGGGCATCCTTGTTTTACCCCTTTAAGAATCGGAACAGAAGGCGAGGTTTCCCCTTCACAGTCGAAGATGGTGTTAACTTGATCGTACATGCTTTTAAGTTGGATGGAGTTTGGGTGAAGGCCCATTTTAGATAGTGTGTACCAGATAAGGTCATGTGGTAAGGAACCAAAGGCATCAGTGATGTCTAACCAAATAATATGTAGGTCAGATTTATTGCGATTAGAGGCATCTTTGATAAGTTGAAGGATAAAGTTGTGTTCAGCGCAGCCATCAGGGGCACCAATCGCTTTTTGATTGTTAGAGATAAGATTACCTTCCTTAATCCACCCCAGGAGTCTATTGTTGAGGAGAAAGGAGAAGATACGATAGATGGTGTTCATAATGGATATGGGTCTCCATGAGCTGGCTTCATGGCTAATTTCATTTTTCCCAGCTTTGAGGATAAGTTTAGTACGGAAGGTTTTCCAAGAGGATGGACATATGGAGTTCCGTTGGATATTGTTGCATATCGATAGTATTAGTTCATGATCCGGCGATATTTTCTTCCAGTTGGCAAGAGTAATAAGGTCAAGGCCAGGGGCAGTGTTTGCAAGTTGGGATAGGATGTATTTAATATCATCAAGATCAAATGGAGTGGAGGAGTAAGTTTCAGGATATGAGCATTGAAGGTTTATGGAGAAAGTTTGGCAGGTGGCTATGCCTCCTGCAAAGAGTTTTAGAAGATTTTTCATAGTGGGTTTTTGAAAACAGGTTTCATTATTTAATATTTTGCTTATTTCTTCCTTTGGATTAAACTTATACCTATTTTTTTTTTACAAATAGTAGTTCATTGGCATTTTTTTTCACTTTATGGGTGATGTCTGCAGGAGTTTTATTGATGTATTTTTTAGGGTTAATGTTTTCATTAATTTTATTAATTTCGCAAAGGACTGATTCACAGTCTGTTGTATCATTATTTAGATTAATTATAAGGCTACTGATAAATGGGCGATATTTTCGCACATCATCACTAGCCATTCTGTTATTTAGTATTTTTTTAGCCATATAAAATTTAGCCATATAAAATTTTTAACTTTAATTTACTTATCCTTAATTTACCTAATTATCCTTTATTACTTAATTTTACACCATAATTTACTTAACAACCAAATATAACCATTTTTTCATATTTACCAATAATTTCATGTGGCGATTGATTAATTGACGAAGATTTGCATCTAAAGTTTACATTGAAAATCACAGAAAATTTTTCATCTTAAATTGACTTTAGATCATTGATTACTTAATTTAAAAATTAAACTGATTTAACCAATAATTTCATGTGGCCATCTGGTTGTAAGTACTTGGTATCTAGTTGACAGTGCTTAGTACTAGGTATCTTGTAATTGGTTGTTAGTACTTGGTTGATAATGCTTAGTACCTGGTTGTTTTTGGTTGTTAGTACATGGTATCTAGTTGTAAGTACTTGGTATCAGATAACTGGTTGTTAGTAACTAGTTGTAGGTATCTGGTTGTAAATACATGTTCGTAAGTTACTGGTTGTTGGTATCTGATTGTTGGTTTGCTGTTGAATTATTATTATTCAAATTTGTCTTTGAAAAATATTTCTTAAAAATTTTAATTAAAAATTATCTTAAAATTTATTCCATTAAAAATTTCCATCTAAAATTACCATTGAAAAATATTTCATTAGAATTTATACTAAAAATAACTTAAAAAATTATTTCATAAAATTTTCATTAAAAATTTCAATTCTCAAGCACTTATTTTTATTCCAACTTTTTGTTAATAAAATTAAAAATCTTACTTTAATTTACTTATTACATTACTTTACTTATTTAAAAATTATTACTTTAATTTACTTATTTAACTTTAATTTTATTTTTTGAATTACTTAATTTTAAAATTTGGACCTTAATTTTCTTTAATCTTAAATTTTAGACATTAATTTACTTAATTGAGCCCATTGATTACTTTAATTTAAAATTTTATACCATACTTTACTGTAATTCAATTTTTAGACCATTGATTACTTTAATTTAATTTTGTAGAACCTTAATTTACTTTAATTGAAAAATTTGAACCTTAATTTACTTTAATTTAAAATTTTAGAACCTTACTTTACTTTTTTGAGTCAATTTATTACTTTAATTAAACCATAATTTACTTATATGAACCGATTCATTACTTTAATTTGAAAATTTTGACCTTAATTTACTTATTTGAGCCTATTAATTACTTTAATTCAATTATTAGACCAATTATTTACTGCAATTCAAAAATTTGGACCATTATTTACCTACTTATCCTTAATTTACCACGCTTTTTTAGTGTAGACCACCTTTTCTATTGAAAAATACCTTTTTGTATTGAAAATCCCGGGACCAAGGAGACTCACCCAAATAATATTGACTTATCCTTGGCTTTTTGTATTGAAAATATCCTGAGACCTTAAATTACCATGCTTCTTTAGTGATTGTCGGATTTTGTATTGAAAAAAATTTTTTTTGTATTGAAAATCCTGGATCAATCGAGACCCCTTCACTATAATCTGAAAATTCTATGCTTTTTTAGTGTAGACTACCTTTCCTATTAAAAAAAAAATTTTTGTATTGAAAATCCTAAAACCATGGAGACCTTCTCAAATTTAATCTGAAAATTCTATGCTTTTTGAGTAATAGTCGGATTTTGTATTGAAAATCCTGTATCAATCGAGACTCCTTCACTATAGTCTGAAAATTCTATGCTTTTTTAGTGTAGACTACCTTTTCTATTAAAAACCTTTTCTATGATACCAATGAAAATTTTTGACAAGAAATTCGAGATTCCCGCCGTTAACCAGTGCTTAGCAGAATTGCATCCATATAGCATTCAAAAGCACTN
>CAUHTR010002506.1:0-57460 GCA_959609185.1 Schmidtea polychroa
GCTAAAGCATTTGTTTTTAGGGATGGTAATATTTTCTGTTCATTCATAATCACATCTTTAGCAGTTTTCATGCCAAAACTACCAATACGTTTAAGAATAGGAAGTGCAAATCTCCCTATTGTTTTTAACCAACCTGATCCGTACTGTTTACCAATAAAATATGGTAATTCACCGCCAGATTGGCTATCACTATACATACTAATAATATCGGAATTAGCCATCTACTTTACGAAAATGTAGTGTCAAATGAGTTTTTGAGTCTTTTGGGAAGTTTATAAGTTTTCCACTATCGTCACGAATATTTATTTCTATATTGTTTATACATGAGCTTGAAATTGGTAAATACATGGGATTATCTATATTTATATTGACAACTTCATCATGTTCATATTTTCCAATCCACACCGATTTCAATAGAGGAACACTGGAATCACCAACAATTATGGGCTCAATAATATTAGTATATATGAACATTTGTTGATGATGTTCAAGTATTCTTGGTTTACGTATACCAGCCGATTTTTCCCGATATTGCTGCTTCTCTAATCCAAGTGTATTTGTCAAATTTTTATCAAATATAACTTCGCAAATGTCATCATTCAAACTGAATGTAAATAACAAATCTTTCACAATGTCCAAACTTTTAAATATGTGTGAACAATTGTACTTTAAATATTTAAGTAACACATCAAGTTTATCAATATATAATTCGTCAGCGAAGGTGAATGATTCTTGAACTTCATTATTATACGACACTGATATTTTGATTTCTTCTCTCATTACACTGTTTGCTTCAAATAGATCAAAGCGTAATAAGTATTCTGTTTCCATAACTTCATTTTTCAACTTATTGCAGCCCATTCGTCTGGCATCTTCAATATATTCGAATGTTATTGTAAATGGTTTAAAATCACAACTGATATTTAATCCATCCTTGTAAAACATAGAGCAATGCGGATCTAATATTTGATTCGGAATATGATATGTTTTATCATAATTACTGATAATAAAGATACCACTACATGTTTTCATAGCATTCCTTTTGAAATCAATCTTACATTGACTATAAAATGGGAATGTATTGTACACGAATGTAAAATCTTGCAGTGCAACTTCCCAGTCACCATTTAAAGAAATCGGATTCTGGAGATTGACCATGAATTTACTGGCTTGATTATCTGGATGAATAAGCGGGCAACTATTGCTTGGTAAAATAGTATAAAAATTTACTTTACTAGATCCTTTTCTGATATCCATGATGGGTTTTGATAACCATGCCATTTGACATAGTATTGTTTATCCTTACCGACCTTTTTAGTTTTCAATATCTTCTGAATTCTAAATACTTTTGGGGGAGGAATAACTTGTAATTCCTGCTCATAAAATTTTCCTTGTACAATATTGTTATCATTGTCTTTGATGACATACATTACAGGATTCTGTTTAGTATTTATTTTTGAAATTACAAAGACTTCATCACTCCAATTTGTATCGAAATTTTTAATAAATGGTGATGCACTAATTTTACTAATTCTAACATGGTCACCGACTTTATATTTCGGTTTTGTAATTTTTACATGTTTTTTAGAATAGATTGTTTTTGACGTGATATCAATCGGCCTTAATCCATTCAGTCCTTGATGTGATGAATGATTATAACTTGTTATTATTTTCGGTAAAACCAATACCCATTTTTTATTACCTTGATGCACGAATAATTTCTTTAATCTATCTCTCAATGTTCTGTTAAATCTTTCAACATGAGCAGCTTTATATTGAGAATGTACCGAGTAATGGTTTATTTTCAATTTATTGAGGATTTGCTTGACTTTACTGTTGTAGAATTCTTTACCTAAAATAATAATAATAATAATAAAAATAATAATATTAATACCTAAATCCGTTTGCAAGTTATTAGGATGTCCATCTTTAAATAAATCATTAACAGCTTTAGACATTTCATCTGCAGATTTTGCCTTGACGGGTATTGCTCGGGCAAACCGACTGAATACATCAATACATGTTAAAATATATTTATACCCATTGTTAATTTTCGAATAGGGTATCATCTCCATCAAATCCATTTGCCATAAATCGTCAATACCAAATGTTTTATATACTCTTGTTGGAAATCTTTTCCGCATTGGTTTGTTCAAACTGTACGCAAGCTGATCTGATAACCACTTCTGGGTTTCCTTTTTCGAATTCGGAACTCTTTTCCTTAATTTTGCCACTCCACCAAAACCGGCTTCGTCTTCCGGGTTCGTCCAAATCTTCTCCATTACAGCAAGAAGATTTAATATTAAATTTAATGTCTGGTAATGAAGGATTAGCACCCATTGTTTATGATCGACTTCCTATTATTCCACCTAATAATGATATTGCTAAAGGTATCAATGCACCGATAAATCCCCCTTGTTGTTTATATATAATTTTTCTCATTTGTTGACGATTTTTATTATTTACTAATGATAGCAAAGGTTTCCTATGTTTACTCAATAATTGCTTTTTAGATTTACTGATTTTAATCTTGCCTTTGACTACTTTAAGTATAATATCGAGTAAATCATCGACAACATAATTTGGAAATGATTGCAAAATACTGTTTCTTTTCATACTTGGTGCCTTTAACAATGTATTGAAAAACGGGAAACTCCGATGATTTTTAACAACTTTTACTGTCTTAGTGGTTTTACTTTTAGGTTTAGGATTTTTCGAAATAAGATTCATTGCAGGAAAATTCTCTGTAATAAGTTCTTTAGATGGAGTATAACTAGTTGTTGGTGGAACTTTTGGTTGTTTTTTACTCGATATCCTTGTTTTTGAAAACATGATTTATATGTTTTCAAATTTGTTTTGAACTTTGTTTATAAACCATAGCACCTTTTGGGTTGAAAATATCTGTTTTTACCCGTATATCATCAGGACATTGTTGTGTGAAATCGAGAAATATATACCCATGTGGTATTTTCGTAGCATCTTGAAATGCATTGATAAGAAAATTACGGTTATTAGGGTATGCTTGTCGTCCAAGAAAATCAATGACAGTTGCATCTCTAGGATTCTTGAAAATAACTAAATATTGTACATTTAAATTACGTGTTCGATGTGCACCACCTTGATGAAATAGATTTTGTGTTATGAAAATAACTGTTACACCAACATGTCTGCTGATTTTTGTGAATAAATTATTAAAATCCTTTTCTTTATTGGCTTCTTGATACAAATCATCGATAATGATGACATCATCTCTCTTCAAACGACTTGACCAGTTTTTATCAAAACCCTTTACTATTTTCATGTTTTTCAACTGACAGAAACTTGATTGCGTCAATCCATGTTCTTCATCGGCGCCTCTATGCCAATAAATATTGTTGAATTTTGTTTTGAACAAATTAGATTTTAGTAATTTACAAACAAATAAGGTTTTCCCGCTACCACTTGGACCAACGATTTGGTATACTGCATCATTTCGTAATTCCATTTTTTAAATTTAAACTATATAATTATTGTTTATATTGATAATTTAAATGAACTCCGTTTTAAAATAACTAAATATAACAGAGTTTTTATAATTATTTATTAAAATGCTTTCAAATATAAATTACAGGGCAAAAGCTGATGTATCAAAAATGATATTTGCAATGGGGAAACCACAACAACTCATCAATAGAAGTAAAAAATATCCAATAATATATTTCAAAACTGGTAAATGTAGAATTATGGGGTGTAAGGAAATAATCAAAGCTAGTGAATATAATGTTTATGATTTAGAAATACAATCGATAACCGTAACTTCCGATATAGGTTTTTCTTGTAATTTAAATGAATTGGCTAAATTAATACCATGTGTTTACGAACCAGAATTATTTCCAGCTTTGAGATATATAAAATATAACCCTATGTGTGTAAATATATTCGCTAGCGGTAAGATAGTAATTCTTGGAATAAAAAATATTGATTACAAATGTATAGTTGATAATATCATATCTGAAATTAAATCAATAATTGAAGGAAAAGAATTTTTAGATTTTTTATTATCACTTAATTAATTATTTATCATTACAATATCAATGCAATTAAAACAAAGACATGCTATAATCTGATTGGTTGATAAACAATAGTCATAGGTATAAAAACTCTGTACCATTTCATTTTAATCATAATTCACGATGACAAAGAAAATTTCAAGCACTGAAAAGTCAAAAGTTGTTCCAGAACTTGTACAATCTGTTCAAATGTTCCACAACTATAAAATGTATTTTTTAAAAGAAGAAATCAATATGAAATTGGTGTCACCGATCAAGCTAATTCCAACTAAATTTCAATTCTTATCCGGCACGCTTTCAATGTTAGATGTTAAATCTATTGATGAGGTTTTCAAACGGTTGAATACGAATCTATCTTGTAATCAACATGCATTTTTCAACAACCGATATGCAAGATTTTATGATTCCTTTGATGAAATCAGCTTCAAAGAAAACGAAAATTGGTATATAACAATTGCAATCCAAGGATATAAAGTTGATAATAATGATGTGTATTCTCCAATTTGGAAAATTATGTCTGCTAGACTTTCACAACTATTTTAATATTATATTTAATAAATGTATTAGTCATATTTGTTTTTTCTCTTTATTAATTGCAACATTAATGCAAATGACATGCAAATTTAACAAAGAAAATCTATAAACAAACTTATAATATAGTTTTAAAGTGGTAATAATGACTACAGATAAAGGTTACGAATGATTGTGTAGATCATGTCGTTGAAAATATAATGAAATGTGGAGATGATGATTGCGAATGTGTTAATAAATTTTAAAATTGAATTATTTTCATTTAAATATACTATTAAAAATAATAACATTAATTTTTATTCATATATCTACAGAAAATATACATTATAACAACTCCAGTTGTAAGTTTTATATAGTTTTTCATTTTTCTTTTGATTTCATCAGTTTCTTTAACATTGCAGGCCAGTTTATTTAATACACCCCATCCGCCATTGGCTTCTATCCATGGGGTAACTTGGACTTGATTATCTAGAAATGAATATTATTAAAATATATATAAGTAGATTATAAAAGAAATCTTACTTCTAAAGACCACTGATAATAATGTTCTGAGTCATGTTGACCTTTTGCAATGATTATCTTCATGTAGGTGAATCCTATAATTATCCTTGTCCATTTCATGTCTTCATCGAAAAGACAGTGAAATATTCTATTGAAGTATAACTTCTTGGTTTCCAGGGATTCCATCTCCATCATCTGCTGATAATCGATATGTTCACCTTCAATGATTTGTTCAGTTCGATTGACCAGGAAATTGAGGCTGTCGACTATATTCGCGGTGACAATTCCGTTTAGAACATTTTCACTAAATTGATACATTTTTACAATAATTTTTAATATACTGCTTTATTTATATTACTACTACTGAAATAACATATGATCTGATTGGTTGATAGATTATAAAAATAAACATATAAGTTTTGATTTGATACAACATGAATACAATATTTCTATCGGTATAATGAGTGTGTGCTAAAACTAATAATAATAATAATAATAATAATAATAATAATAATAATAATAATAATAATAATAATAATAATAATAATAATAATAATAATAATAATAATAATAATAATAATAATAATAATAATAAATTTAGAAAATATGTGTTTTATTACATTGTTTAATAATATCATTGTACCCTTGCGAGTTGTTGAGTGTGAGCAGTACCCTTGTGAGCATTACCCTTAGGGGGACAAAATATTTTGTCGGATAGACTAGGAGTATATATATATTAATACTAATAATAATAAAAATAATATTAAAAATAATAATAATAATAATAAAATTTAGAAAATAAATGACCTTGAAAAAAAAATAAATGACCTTGAAAAAATAAATGACCTTGAAAAATAAAAGACCTTGAAAAAATAAATGACCTTGAAAAAATAAATGACCTTGAAAAAATAATATTTTGAAAAATAATAATATGACCTTGAAAATAATATTTTGAAAAAATAAATGACCTTGAAAATGGTCTCGGGAAAACGTTAATAATTTTGTCAATAATAATGATAATAATAATATTTATGTATCAGTAGATAGATCTTGCACTAAGCTTCAAAATAAGCTATCGAACGAAGAAATAAAATGATGGGAACGATAACTTTTGGGCAAACGGAAACCAGGAGCCCGCTAGAACACTTAATAATATTTTGAATAATTATATGAAAATGATTTTTGGTAAAATGTTAATAACTTTGACAATATTAATGATGATGATACTTTTTATGGCTCAATCGAAAGGTTTTGGACTAGGCTTCAAAATAAGCTATCGATTAATAAATTCTGATAATGGGAACTCTGTAAATTTTAAAATATGACCTTGAAAAAAAATGACCTTGAAAAAATAAATGACCTTGAAAAAATAAGTGACCTTGAAAAATAATATTTTGAAAAAATAAATGACCTTGAAAATGGTCTCGGGAAAACGTTAATAACTTTGCCAATAATAATGATGATGATACCTTCAATAGCTCATTCAAAAGGTCTGGCACTAAGCTTCAAATTAAGCTATCAATTAATAGATTCGGATAATGGTACTTTCAATGGCTCAATCGAAAGGCCTTAGATCGGGCTTTAAAATAAGCTATCGTTGAATAATTTTCGTTGGCGGAAACTCTGTAAATTTAAATTTTAAAATATGACCTTGAAAAAAAAATGACCTTGAAAAAATAAATGACCTTGACATTTAATTTTTAAAAAAAAAATTTTCCCCGGGGGGGGGAGGGGGTATATGTGTCGCGGCGGGCTCCTGTTCTGGCGGGCTCCCTTCCATCTACTGTCACTACATATACTAGATTAAATTGATTATCTATATAATACTGTAATGAAACTAATTAATGATTATATGGATTTTTTCTAATTTTATCTTGCAAAACTAATTTTATCTTGATTTAATTAAAGAATTCATTTTTTGACTTTGTAACATTGTCAGCACCATTTTGAATATGCCATATCAAAACTAATCCGCTTTTACAAAAAAAACAAATCAATTATTTAAATAATTTGAGCCAACACTAAATAAACATAGTGCATTCCGTGTACTGAACAAATACAGTGCACTCAGCACTGCCACCAAGTCAACAACAATACACACATAATAACAATAATAATAATAATAATAAATAATAATAATAATAATAATAATAATAATAATAATAATAATAATAATAATAATAATAATAATAATAATAATAATAATAATAATAATAATAATAATAATAATAATAATAATAATAATAATAACAATATTAATAACAATAATAATAACAACAATAATAACAACAACAATAATGAAAATGATAATAATAATAATAATAACAACAACAATAATAATAATGATAATAATAATTTCACCATAAAAATAAAAACAATCGATGTCATAATCAAAATAATTTAATCAATATAGTCATAATTGTCGATAGATCACCAAATTGTCATCATCATAGTTATCTTGTATTCGAATCAATTTTCATTAACTTATTTCTGAATATGTATATTTATTCTATATCTATCTGCCCCTATTGTATAATATTTAAATTTTAAAATTTTTAGGATTCTCCCATCTTCTAACATATAACACCGGATTAAAAGATCACAAATTACTGATTGGTTTCTAAACTGGGATTTTGAGCTGGTTATTTTCTTTGACTTTCTTCCAAACTTTATTCAAATAGTCAATAACTTCTTTTCGTTTTATTATTCAACTAATTCTTTTCTTCAACTCTTCTCCAATAATTTTTTCCCACAATTATTTCCTTTACAATTATTTTAACAATCGTTTGTCCAACAACGTTTCGTCCAACGTCTAATTTTCTCCAATAATTTTATCTCTCAAATCGTCTCTCAAATCGTATCTCAAATCGTTTTCAAATTTCGAATCGCTTTGTCTCTAATTTTCCTTCTAATTTTGTTTTCCCTTTTTGTTCTAATTTCATGTTCACCAGTTTTCCCTTATATAGTTCGCTTCTCTTGTGGCACTCCATATAATCAAGTGTTTTTCCACTTTCCTTCTCCTGCTTTCCCCGACTGTCCCATTTTTATCTCTGACAGCTGTCAAGTTGTTTTTCCCTTTTTCCTTTCTTGTTTGGCCGCCTTCTTCCATCAATTTTATTATCACTGGCAAGCTGTCGAGATAAGGATATTGTTGTTTTCAAAATTCCTTTTCCTTTTTGTACTAATTAATTAGTACTGACCTTGATTTTTACTTTCTTATTTGATAACTTTTATTTCCTTTCTTTTTCTCATTTTTAATTTCTTTTCACTTTCGTTTTCTTTTCTGAGTCTCTATAGATCGTCCCGTTTGTCATGGCGATCTTCTCCCAGGTAATTTTATTTATTTCTTTATGAATTATTATTTAGGTATCCTCAACACCTATGCCATTTAAGATAGAAATAAGAATTTAATTAGTAAAATATAATAATAAAAATTACATTACCATCAACGTTCCCTCTAAGCTGCGCGCGTGCGCGCGCGCGCAGCACCTCCAACTCCCCAGCGCAGCAAAATTATTTTCAGCGCAGTAGAAAACATTACGAATTTTTGATACTCAATATTATTATGTGGTTCATTTTGAATATTTAAAAATTTCCAATGTTAATAACCAGATGCATAATAACGGTATATTTCTGTAGTGTCGTTTTAAAACTCTTACAACCACGTTATAGCATTTTGACGCTCATTTGTATTTAAAGGCTGCTCAGCGCAGCTGACTTTGCGCGCACTGCTGCTTATGGCTTAGAGGGAACGTTGATTACCATATGTAATGTCTTAATGAAATGTATGCAATAACCGTATTCTTCGGCGTATAATTAGCTACTTTATTTCTATTTGAGGACAAGTGCGACTAATACAAATTAGTTGACATACATTAATCGGATATCGGATGATGTCAGGGAATGGAATTTGAGTTAACTTAAAACTTTTATGTGTGACTGATTAAACAAATATTTCGGAAATATAGGTGATTTACGCAGGTGCGACTTATAACCAGGAAAACACGTTAACATATATTTTACAACTTATGAAAATTATCCCATTTATTAAATCTACAACAAAACGAGCACCAGTTCCTTCAATTGTAAAAACATTGATCTCGTCTCCATATTACATAATATAAATTTACCTAATTTTACAATTCACAAAACTCGAATTGTTATAATAAAATATTGAAATAAATTGATCCTAAATTCTAAAAATATTTTTTTTGGCAAAACATGATAAAAATAGAAAATATTGTTTACTAAGAAAATTGATTAAATGAAACAGAAAAAAATTAAATTTGGAAGATTTTATTTTCTTTTAATTAAATTTTGTTTAAACAATTATTTAATATTATTTATTTAATCTTTTCTCGCTGAACTAAGAAATAAAAAAACAACTTGAAAATAAAAAGACAAGGAGGTAGACCATATTTAATTATTTAATAATTATAATAATAACTCTGGTAAAGATTTCAACATTTATGTTCAAACAACCCTTTTTATTCCTTGAAATTTATATCTAAAGTTTTTGACATTTTATTTAAATTTTAATATTTAATAATTGAAATTTGAAATAAGGACAGAAATTATGGGCGACCTGAAAAAATTTATGCGCATATACTATATAAAAGAAAAACAATAATTTTGATGAAAATAATAAAAAGGAAACCCATATACTACACGCAACAACTTTTGGATAAAAGATTCACAGAAAGAGACATTAATTATATGAAGAATGTCGTATTACTGGAACTTTATATATACAAATATGCAATTTGAGGATATTTCAACCTCTTTATCGGTATCCGAACTATTCGTCCCCGGACCATTCATCCAGTAAACTGTTCATCTAGTGGACTATTTGTCCCCAGATGATTCATCCGCGGACTGTTCATCTAATTTTATATTAGAAAAAAGAAATAACAAAAGAAATTAATTAACAAATTTACTAACATATTTAAATCAAAGGAACTAAAAATGAACTAAAGAGATTTTAATAGTTGAACAAAGTGTTAACTGTGCGACAAATGTGTAATTGCCCTAAGATAAGTATAAAGTGATGATTGCCCTAAGATATATAGACACATTTGTTCTTCCGTATCCTGCAACAGCACGTCTGACTCTGCCAACCAAGTTACGATATTTCTTTTCGCCAATTTCCTGGATTCCAGTAGCTCCTTGCATGAATGCTGTCTTCTGTTTATGACAATCTTTCTCCACCCTTCGATCAGCAACCAAATTGAAGGATGAAGACACATGAATAATGATTGAATTCCGTGATGCCAGCCGTCGACAATGTTTGTGGTTCATGCGATTCCGTCACCAAGAGACTCCTACTGATTCCATATTGGGATTGGAAATGTAGCTGAGCCATAATGGTTCCCATTGCCTCAGAGTCTTCGACCATTAATATAGGTGTGCTCGAAGTAGGAAATAAGTTCGTTCATTTTTTCGTGTGGAAGTCGAATGACTCAGCAACATCATCAACCGGGACATGTGCGAGTGCTGATAAACATCGAACACATCCACGCAGTTCGTCGTCACTTTCGTAGTCGGTCTTCATACCCAGTTCGTTGAACTGGCGTAAAACACTCTGGCTGAGATAGAAGTAATATCCGGTTACCGATGCTCCTGGATATTCATGAGTAAATGCTCCCATTGCCACTGACTCGAAATCGGTTAGGATCATTTTTGATGATGCATTTGGAATAAGATTTTTCAATTCCTCTATTAGACGATCGTAAGTTGCTCGAGTCTTATTGGTAACAGGCAATAAACTTAAATTATTTAGTTTTAATTAAATACAAGTTAGTACAGTATAATTATTATACCATTCTAAGTATTATTTCGCTTAAATTTGTAAATTAATTTATTTTTCTTTTTTATTTCTTTTTTCTAATATAAAATTAGTATTTTGAATGAACAGTCCACTGGATAGTCCTAGTACCCTCTTTATCATATTCCATATTTTAGGAGTAGGAGATTTGGAAAGAGAAGCGAAAAGAATTGAAAAACGTAAGTTGCAATTGGAATTATTAAATTTCATACATTGACACTACCAAACAATCACTTGAAAGATTCTTTTTTATCCTAAAACTTCTGTAAAAAATATCTAATATATTATTGCTACTTAATTTCCTGTTCTCAAAGTAGGAGTATTACAGTCATTTAATTTAGAAAAGAGAAAATTACCACTTGAGTTTCGTTCAAACGATTTTAATTTCCCATATAGGCCTTGTTAAAGTCTTTCAAATTAAAACTAATCTCCTTTTATACTTTACAAAATTGTGATGATTTAAATTATTTATAGGGCCTTCCCGTTACGAAGCAGGAAATAAGAATGATGATATCACGAATGAAGAATTTTACGAACGAATTTTATCAGATTGCCTTTTGAAGTTTTTATGCATTATTGAATAGAATTTCAAAG
This sequence comes from Schmidtea polychroa, assembly GCA_959609185.1. Lineage (NCBI taxonomy): Eukaryota > Metazoa > Platyhelminthes > Tricladida > Dugesiidae > Schmidtea > Schmidtea polychroa. The sequence continues at coordinate 11,500 of CAUHTR010002506.1, forward strand.
TTAAATAGTTTTGTTTCAATTTTAACACGTCAATTATAAATATAAAATTATTTATTAATCTTGTCAGTTGGTTTTTTTTACACTAAGATATCTAATTTAAAATTAAATTTTAAACCTGTATTTTGTTTTAATATTTAGAAATTTATACCTACAAAATTTGAAAACTGTAACTTTTACGATTCGAAAGTTAAAATACTGTTGAGTTATTAATGAGATGTCAGTAGATGAGACTGAGTCTTCGTGCTCTTTATATCAAATAAAAAAAATTCAACACAATAAAGTTATTTAAATCCTTGTCACTAACAATTTTATATATACATTCTCTATACTTTTCTTTTAATTGTAATAAATAAGTAGTCCAATGGGTCACCCCCTCTATAAATTTACTTATCGTACATTTGGCCTAATTCAATTTTTGACTAACATTTTAAGATAAAATTAAATATATTCCACATCTCACAACTTAGAAAAATTCTTTCTAATTATATCGATTTATTTATTTATTTATTAATTATTAATTAATTAATTAGTTGAATTTTTTGAATAATTTTGTCTATAGACCTAATCGATTTAAAATTACTATATTCATATTTGACTCATCATTTCCTAACTGTTCATTATGGTAATAACTATTATCATTATTGACTGACACCGCCTACATTCGAGGAACAATTGTATGCAAATGACAGTAGCAACATTAATTTTTTGAAAAATTGAAAAAAGTTCCCCACATTTTAATTTTTCTTTTTCACACATCGCACAGTTTGATTATCGGTTTCAAGTTCACACTGATTTTTTATATAACGTTCTAGACTGCTTTTTAGCACATTCCAGTCATCTGTTTCCATTTGTTTATAAACAAGGCATTTAGAGATCGGTTGTTAATTTTATTTCTTTGTTTTAATTATTTTGGATAAACTATCTCGTTTTTAGTGCAAGATTGCAAGTCGTACAGAGAGGAAGAAAATTACAAGACATTTAATAACTTTTAAAGCACAAGAAAATGTCTTATAGAAATTGAATAGTGCTCATATTTGTTTCTCCAAAAACTATTGATTTCTAATTTTTAAAATTAATTTTGCACTTTTGTGTGGAATTTTGTTACATTAAGCCTTTATTGTTCCGCACTCAGTCCTTTGTGCATTTATGCCTTAACCCCATCAGACCTGAATTATTGTTAATGGAGAAAAAAACTTGTAATTGTTGCCAAAAATTGCTCATAGATGGCACTAGAGTGGTATGATTTTAAAACAATCAAAATAGTTTGGTCGGTGCGTGGAGAGATGGCGATGAAGTAAAATATATTAAATAAGGAATCTATAAGGTTTAAATGTTATGTGCATAATTCTGTACACGGGGTTTGAAGGAGTTAATTTATACAACCTCGCCAAAACTAAGTTATAAAAGTCAATTTTTTTAGACTTAACAAAAAACCATGCCATTTATGCTAGGGATTATAATGAAGTAGTATGCGTTCAAAACTATTAATAAAACACTACATCATCGATTTCTGCTGCCTCTGGTAAACATGTCTGATCATTTCTAAAAATTTACCATTTTTAATTTAAATTATGAAATACCCTAAGCCAAAAGAAGTCAAGTCAGTTTTAAAAATACCTCTTCCAAAAATCTTACATTAATTAAATTTTAGCAAATTTCATTATCAAAACTTATTTTCAAAAAATCAAACTTTACAAATTGTTATGGAAAAATCAAAAAACGTATTAAACATTTTTTTCTATCGGTGATTGAATACAAATTTAAAAGGATTTGAGAACCAAACATCAAACAATCAATATAAACACTAATTTCAAACCAAATATCAAAGAATTTTGTAAAAACATTTTTTTACAAGATTAAGATATTTTGTTTTTTGCTTTTAATTTGGAATTTATGATTTTGTTTATCCGTGGTTAAATAAAAAGCATTCAAACAATTTTAAATTAAATTTTTATTCACAAATAATTACTTTGGGTTAGGTTTGGGTTGGTTAATATGCGAGATTTATTTACTTTATCTGACAATAGTTTGTGTTAAGTTTGATCAGTAATTTATACTGTGCTTCCTTTTCATTGGAGTTGCAATTAAATTTTGACAATTGGTGATGAACTATTTTCATAGCACAATTTGTTTGGCGATTTTATAAATATGATTAACAAAATTAATTTAGATTCTCGGAATAATAAGGTCAAACATAATTTTGAAATTATTAAACGTGTCAATAGTTTATATTTAAACAAATCAAAATAGATGAGCATTTTAATGAAATTTTTAAGCCTGTTTAACTTATTAATTTAAAATATTTCGTTGAAGGTGACATGCAGAGTTTCAGTCTGAAATAGGGAGCAACAGATTTTCATTTCAAGTCGAATATATTTGCGATAAATATTTTTAAAATTTCTAGCGAGGTACACCGATTGCCTGCTCCATATGGCTACTATCTACCTATTAATATATAAAAATGGAACTCTAAACAAATGTCGTTGAAAATAAAACGAAGACACCGCATTAATTTGATTAAAAACTAGAAACATGAAAGAACACCAAATATCACGAAAAAAACATAAAAATAACAAGAAAAAACAACATAGTTAAAACAAATTTCAATTTATGGCGATTAAGGAAATCGGAATCTAGAAATGAAATATTCATAGAAAATAACATCAAAATAAATAGAAACCGAAAATCAATATAGTAATAAAAAGATAAAAATTAATAAAAAATGAAAGATATGACAAAATCCAGCATGGCGCCGAAAATAGTTAAAGCAAAATAAAATTAAAAAAATTAGAATTAACAAAAATACTAATTCGACTCAAATTGCCAGAAATGGTAAGATTAAACCCAAAAAGTAATATTTAGAATTAAAAGAATATAGAATATTATGGAAAATCTCGATATTCAATTTAGTGATGAAATTAATGAAAATTAAAAATTAATAATTATTATGATATATTTTTTATATCAATTAAATCATAAAATAACGATAATTAAAATAATTTAAATTTGTTTTAATGAGTCAATGCAGACACACATGCTAGCACAAAATCTGACTTTATAAAAAGACGCATTTTGGTTAGAATTAAACATTTTTAACACTATACTTTTAATGCCCAAACTTTGAAAGTGAAGAATGTTGAATTTTATAGACCTTTTTATGTATTAATTATTGTGATAATTTATTAAATGTTCAGGAGAATGCCTTTTGATTTTTGTAGTTTGCTTAATACCGGAATCATTTTCCTAACACACTTTCTATAAATTTTCCGGCCCATTGCCAAAACACAATGCAAGACAATAATTTCACTATACATTCTTGACTTTGGGATTGTCGTGGTAGTGTACTGTCGCATGCTGTTATCTGGTTGACTCCCGTGCCAGCTGTAGGCGAAAATGATGTGGAGAGTGGAACGCCATAACACTCTTTAAGTCTATTATTTGGAAGGTCCTTGTGCTACAATATTACGCTCGCAAAAGAGCAACTGTGGAGTAATTGATTTAATTAATTAATTAATTTAATTTTTATTAATTTAATTTTATAAATTTCTAATTTAGCCAATTTTATTTTAATCTTCATTAATTTTAACCATTTGATTCTATAAACTTTATAATTTACATGATGTTAACTAATTTTATTTTAATTTTAATTATTTTTAACGATTTAATTTTATAGTTTAAATTATTTTCAACTAATTTTATTTTACATTTTATTATTTTTTCCATAGAAATTTTTAGTTTCAATTTTTAAATTTATTTATCTCTTTATTTTATTTCCTTTAATTTTTAAATAAATTTTCCTGTTCCTTTTCCTTCGTATGTACTCATTCTCATAGCGACTTCATATATATGAAGTGAACACGAGCCATAACATCCTTATTAAATTCGATTATGATCCTTCGTATGTAAATACGACCAATAATCTTTATTAAAATTTCTTTTCATATTCTTAAATTATTTTATAATTAATTTCTCTATGAAGTCAAAAAATGGTGAAAACAAATAATTATTATTAACCGTTTGTGGAAGGAATTAATTTTAATAATAAGTATTTTAATATATTATTTTTTAGCCTAAAATATTTTAGTATACGAATGCCCGATATCGTGGAATGATTTTTTTAAAGTTTGATCAGCACAGCTGAACATTATACATTGTAGAACGTCTGAAACAAAATTAGTGGCCAGAAGTGCTGGCCTACCGTCCGCTATCGTATAAGCCATTTAAGGCCAGCAAACGGTTAAGTCCAATTTCATTCAAAACCGAACAAATTTTCCGAAAACTCTGAATAAAAAATAGTATTAAAGCAATATTTACTGCGTTAAAAGTTTTGTATAAACAATAATTGTAAAATATTTAATTACTTTTAAAAATAGATTTTCGAAAAAAAGATTTACAAATATTTTCTTATTTAATCGTGAATACAAAAGATAAATTACGTTATGTTAAATATTTCATCCACAGAAATATCTCAAAGACATGTCTCGGTGAAAACAAAACTGAAATAAACAGAATTAATTTTCCTGATTATAGTTTTGCCTAGAATGTAATTACGAATTTAAACAAGCTTTAAATAAAATTTATAAAAAAATAAATTCGCAAAATTATTTTCATTGTTTTAATATTTTTGCATTAAATATTTCCGTTCAAATAGCATTTTAATTAAGTTCAATAATGAATGATTTTAAGAGGATTTTTATGAAATTGAGTAAATAATTTTAATTTATCCATTGTTTTTTGCCAAATTGCTAATTTCACAAGATATAAGTTTATATAATAGAAATTTAAAAAATAAAAATTACTAATAGTAATTAGAAAAATAGGATTGGATAAATAAAACCCATATTCCTTAAAACAAAAGCCACAAATCTTTGAATATTTAATTGAAAAAAAATCTTTGAATTAATTATTTTAAATTATTTATTTAATGGTTTTTTTAAATTATTTATTTAATAAAATTATTAATATTTGATTGAAATTCTAAGTCTGTTGATCTGTCAAATGAAAGACAGTTAACATGATAATATTTATCTAAGCAGACTCGTTCTTGAGAAAATTCAAATAATTTATCACTAAACAATTTATTTCGGTAGTAATTTTTGATATTTACTTCTAAAACATTCTTTGCAAATTTAAATGTGGAAACATAATTCATATTTTATCTTTAATTCTAGAAATATATTATTTACATATGAAATTTTAAAGAGGAACCCTTTACAAACTGTTATACGTTTAGTATTTATAATGTCCATAATTAACTACAAATATTTATAAAATTCAAAACAATTCAATTTGTTTTCAATATTCAAACAAATTTCCACGATGAATTTTATTAAACGTCGAGTAATGTAACCATAAGGAATTTGAATACTATATCAATCCATAACATACATTCATTTTATATTTTGTTACTTTTATTTATATAATTATGTTCTCACGCTAACTAAGCTTAAATATTTATCATTAGAAATGTTTCCTAACTTCGATAAATTGTTAGGAATTATATTATAAATATTATAAATAGTGCTGTAACGCGGAATAACGCGAAACCAATATATCGTGTTATAAGGGGATTACTGTAACTTATATAACATTTTTTCGTTACATTCATATTTCTTAATCTTGTTATTACTTAATCACATTTTGATTTATTTAGTACAGGGCTGTTTAACCTTTTTAGGACTTCGGGCCATAAAGATAATGTTGAATTTTCTGCGTGCAGCACATATATTAATATTAAAAAATTACATACATAAATTTTGAAAGCAATTTTTTAATTTATTTTAAATATTAAAATATCACATAAGATGAATTAAACATAAACGTCATAAACCGATTTATCAACACAAAAATCAAATTACTACTTTGTTAAATTAAAATTAATGCGATTTTTGAAATTGCTTGTTTTGCATTACATTGGTTATTGAATGATTTATATAGCTAAGCGCTAAGCGCAGTGAATTTCTCAAATGTTTGATATTGACTTTTAGATATTGTTTTTGATAACTTCATAATAGAAAAAAGCTGTTCGCACAAATATGTGGTGGAAAACAGGGACAATATTTTTGAGACATAATTTCTTAACATCGGAAATTTTTCTTTGCATACATAGGTTTTAAAAAATTAATTAAACTTTTTTCGCCGAACGCTTGCTTATAATCAGAGTTGGATTGAAGATCAATCATTTCCATTTGCGGATCATCCGGAATTAAATCAATGTCCAATGAAAAGGGTGAATTGAAAATTCGAACATCATTTTCTTTCGATAGAAAATCATGAAATATTTGGTCGAAATCTATTTTCAAATTTGTAATGGCATCCACATATTTTGTATGATCTTTAAGGCTACGAGAAATTTGTGATGAATTCAAAAATAGCAATGTCTTTTCCCTGCTTTTTGGTATTTAAATCAGACAAATGTCCGGTGATATCGATTAAAAATGAAAAGTCAGCCATCCATTGTAAATCGTCAAATTCACTAACGTTTTTTCCTTTCATTTCCATGAACAACCGAATCTCTAGAAGAAGATTGTAAAATAGAAGCAATACCTTACTTTACTGAGCCATCAAACCTCACTATGGTAAATAACATCACTATATTGAGCATCAATACTGATCAACAGCTGTTTGAATTGGCGATGGTTGAGTGCCTTTGATCCAATAAAATTAACTCTTGACATAACAATATCCATAACATGTTTCATATTAATTTGTTTTGCACATAAATTCTCGACATGCAGTACACAATGGTGTACAGCAACCTAATTTCGATGATCGACATATAAACTTTGCAATATAAGGGTTGTAAGACCAGATCAAATTTTAGTACAATGCCATTTAATTATTTTGATTAAAATTGAAAAAGAAATAAATTGTAAAATCTTAATTTTTTCTTTCTCCGTTTCTTTAACACTTTGTTTTACTCACATTCAAATTCATAACAACAATTAACCTTTTGTAATTAATTTTCAGTAATTTTAAACAAGAATTAATATTATATTTTAATTAAATTAAATTTTAACATTTTATTAAATTCATTTTACAAATCCAGAAAGTAATAGCATTATGTTTCATTTTATTCTATTCTTATTTCTTTACCTTAATTTTTTGAATAACTATGTTCTGATGTTAATTAGAATATATTTTGTCATATTCAAGATGTTTTTATTTTTACAATTGTGAATTATGAAATATTGGAACAATGTATAACAAAGTAAAAAATGTCAAGATTATGAAATGAACGTTTATTTAGGTCTTTCAAAATTTAAAGAACGTCACATATTCTTGTGTAGGACAAATTTATACAAAATTTACACGTTATCTTTTTGGGATTTTATGAATATGATCTAACCTTCAATTATTCTTTTCTATAGATCCGTGAAATATTTTTTCAATATAAGCATATTTGATACAAATACACCAGATCAAATATTGTTATGAAATCAATCAAATACGAGCTTCTTCAATTCTGTTTTTTGGCTGCCCCAGAAATGGGTAAACCGGCAAATTTCTACATTTATGCCTCAAAGATCATGGTAATTGATGTAGATATATTTTTAATAAATAATATAAGTTCTGTTATTATGCCTTCCGAGTGCGCATATTTTTAATAATAAGCAGTGATTTTCTCTAATTCAATAAAATATTAAAAAATGCATAGTTTTTTATAAAATTAATTTAATTAATCAATATCTAATTATTTTACATTTCATTTAAAATTATGATCGCTTAAAGATAACTGAAAATATATCGAATTTTTAATTCTAATATAATATTGAAATTAATAAATTCAATGTTTTCAAAGTAGTGGCCAAGTTGTTTGAATACTGACTTTCAATTGGCATCATAAATAGTTAAATTATTATTAATATTATTGAATTTAATATTTATTGAATTTTGAGTTATTGAAATAAACCTAACAATTACAATTTAAATATTGAAAATTGTAAAAAAAAAGAAAAATTTTTTGAAATAGTTCCCGTAAATGAATATTTATAGCACTATACAACGTTATACAGTCATTAACATGATTTTCAACAATGCATATTTAAATTTAAATACAATCGCTGACATCAAAACTTAAGTCCACAGAATTCGCATAAATGAGAAGCTATCCCAAGATGACCACAAAGCCTCTTCCGATAATTACTGCAATTTGATAGAGTAATATTTCCATAGACAATAAACAAAATATCAAACTTTTCTGTATTAATTATTTTTGATAATGATTTTTCATACTTACCGAGATAAATTTTATGGAGCATGGCGATTTTTATGTTAAATAACAGAGGTATATTGAAAATTAAAAGTGAATTTGTAAAATATTATTTGTAAATATATTTTCCCATAGAAATATGTTGAAATGAAACACGAACAAAGACATCGTTGTTAATTTTGTAATTTAAGTATAAATTAAGTTAAAGTTGTTGAGGATACCTAAATAACAAATTTAAAAATAAATAAATAAAATTACTTGGGGGAAAATCGTCGTGACAAACGGGACGATCTTTGGAAACTCAGAAAAGAAAACGAAAGCCAAAAAAAATGAGAAATGAGAAAGAGGAATGAAACAAAAGAAATCAGACATGAGAACAAAAACAAAGGTCAGCACTAATTAATTAGTACAGAAAGGAAAAGGAATTTCGAAATCGGGAAAATAGGAAAAACAACAATATTCTTATCTCGACAGCTTGTCAGAGATATCGGTAACAGAACAAAACATAGACAGAAGTCACAAAAGGGAAAATTAGAAAATATCTCGACAGCTGTCAAAGATAACTCGGTCGCAAGAAAATTGGGAAATCATGTTGGGGAAGAAAATGGGGAATTGAAGATAAACTGAATTGCCACAAATTGACGAGGTATGAAAGAAGGTGGCACAGCAGAAGCAAGCAGCAAAAATTAAGAGAACACGTGGGAGAATTGTATTAGGGAACAGTCTGGAGGAACGATAGAGAGACAAAAATTTAGAAGAAAACTTAGAAGGAACAATCGATTAAATGATCAAGAAGTGGAGAGAGCAGCAGCAATTATGGGCAATGATGGAATAATTGTATTGATATACAAAGGTTTTGAGCTAGATGATGATGAGTATTTATTTGATTGTGGCTGTGTACCACGAAAGCTCGATGAAAATGGAATTTTGACGAATCAGGAAACGTCGCAAATGTTTATTAATGAAGTAGTTGCGGTGAAACAATTTGAATTAAAGGAAGTAGAAAGAAGCGTTAAAATGGAATTACCAAATTGGAAAAATGAGATAATGAGTAATAATGATGAGATGCACGATGAAAAAGAAATGAGAAAAGATGAAATAGAGAATGAAACTGAAGAGATTATTGTTGAAAATGAGATAAAAACTGAAGTTAAAAAGGAGAAATATATGACAGAGATGCCGATTAATAATGATATTAAAGAAAAACAATGCAGAAATTTATATGAAATGAGATGTAAAATAATGCAGAGATTCCAAGGAGAGAGATCAAAAGGACTGAAAGAAAACTGAAGAAGTTGTACGTGCTCTAGTAAATGAATTATATGGTGAATCAACAGAGAAATTACAAGTAGAGAAGTATTTGAGGAAAATCGCAAAGAAAATTAAAAAGAGATTTTGTGTAGTGTTGAAACAAGTAAAAAAAGAAAGTAAAAAGCATGGAGTTTTGCGATGATGAGGTGATAACTAGAATTATGACAAGGAAAATGGATAGAGAGATGGTATTAACAATTATGAGTTATATTTTGTTGGAAATCGGAACATATGACTGCTAGGATATAGAAAAACAAGAGGAGATAATTAAAACGGCGAGTAGAGTTTTACATAAACTTATGGGTACATGGATAAAAGAAAATGGATGTTAGGAGAAACTAATTAAACAAAAAATTGAACCAGTTGTAAAAATGAGAGAAAACTATGAAGGGGCATTAAAAAGAAAACCTGTAAAATTACCGTTTGTAAGGTTTATGATCTTCATATTATGTGCCATTATAACTCAAACCTCTTCGTTAATTGCATATGATTACACTCAAACAAAATTGGGATTCCTCACTTCGGCCATGTGATTCTTGCGCTTATAGAAACGAGGCGATTCGCCTGTGCGATGTAAAGAATGCACCACTAGAAGCAAAAATTGATCATCTTAGGGGCACCTGGTTTGAGGCCGTACGAGATTAAAGAAGCGCAACACAAAATTCGACGCCTGGTGAACTGTCTAGATGGACTAATAGATGTGTTGTGCTGGAACTGATTTCTAGACCCAAAAAACTAAGTTCATGACTAAATGTGTCGGTACACAACCTGCAACTCAGCACTAAGTTAATTAAAATCAAAACATATAAAACACCATTAAACAATAATAATAATAAAAAAAACAACACACACAAATTAAAACATCCAAATAAAAATAAAATGAAACCCAACAAGAAGTATTGCACCAAATCTTACTCAGATATAACAGAAAAACATACAATCAACCAAAAACAAATCCCAATAATGGCGATTTAAAAATTCAAAGAAAAGAATTAAATAAAAATTTCATAAGAAACTCATTTAAGGAAAAGTACAGCGAATTTTAGTTATAAAACTCAGAACAATCCATAAAAATGGTGAAATCCATCATGGCCGCCGAACGACCAAATAAAAGTTATAAAATTAAATATTTTAATTGAAATATAAAAATGTTTAAGAAAAATTTACAAAAACAATATCAAAATTAAGAATTAAATTAAGTTAGAAATGGAATGTTCTGTAAATGCCCAAAATCCATCATGGGGACAAATTTTGCAAAAAATAAAATAAAAATTATTACGAAAAAATCGCTAAGAAAATCAATAAAAATCAAAAATATAAAATTCTAAAATCAAAATAATTCCGATTTGTTTTACTTCACTTGGACACAAATTCGCACACCAAAAATAAGATATACCGATGCATTTCAGTCACAAAAACACTCCTTTTTGCCAAAAGACACTCTCACTTTTTGCCAAGATCAAACTATTTTGTTAAAATCTATTTTGTGAACAGTTTTGAAAGAAGTAAGGATTTTTGCATTAATATATGATTTATTATGGTTACATATGATTCTTTTTTAATTTTAATCTTCAAATTTTTATCAATGATTTAGAGGGATTGATTGAGATCCCCGGTGTTGACAATTTCAACACGAAATCCCAACTAATCCAGCATTTATACTAGTGTATGAGGTCCACACCCTGTAAATACAGGAATTAAAATGATTTACCAACCCGGAGTGGCGGTTGAATGCACTGTGTATATGGTGTAGTGTATCTACTTAAAAATACTTTGAGGTGACCAACTTAGTTTGGTGATAAACATGTTTCTAATTGATTCATTGTTGGTTACAACGTGCTTTTTGGTTCGGCTGTAGCTGCGGTTCTTACACAACACTAGGCTTCGACGTACTGTGTCGAGTCGGCTGGGAAATCGAACCCTTTTATTAATTAATCAGACGTATAGTACAAGTAGTATACGACATACCTAAAATCACCATTTAATTTGGCATCATACAAATCACTAAAGGCATGTTTTCCGACGTCATATCGGCCGAGGGAATATACGATAACCGTAATAGACTTAACCTTATGTACTCCACAACAATGCTATTTCGAGACTATGAGTTATGACTTCAGAACCATCGGTTGAACGTAATTATCATGAACTATAGCTATATCATGGAGGCAGAAGACGATTTGGAACTACATACACCGAATTAACCAATCCATTAATGGGTAAATTGCAGGGAGATCCCTGCCAAATTTTTCAAAGGAGTATCAAACATTAGAAAATTCTTAAAATACCAGCATCTAATAGGATCGGCTAATGAAATTATCATTTAACCTAAATCAATGCCAAGAGTTAGAAAATTGAAATCTGAACCCAGGATATTTGAAGACGAAGCCGGCCCATCTCAAGGAGAACGATACCGGGATTCACAAATGGAGCGTAAGACTGCTCGACAAGCTGTGGAATCCATCATTTGGCCAGGAATCTTCATTCCTCAGCGCGAATGGCTATGGACAAAAATTCGATCTTGGAATAATGGCTTTCGGCTGGAGGCCAATGGATCATACGACAGAGCTCATCATGACGAGGCGACAGTGGCGAACGAACGACCAATAATAGTGCTCAAGAGGGAGCCAACACTGAACCCAGCTCAAGAGGCCCGCATGCAAGCGCAATACGAAGTCAGACAGACTGTCGCCCTGCTCGAACAGATCGAACTGAAGATCAAAGCCGGCATCATCGAAGATACGGACGGAGAACATCTGAGTGTCTATGATGAAGAGTGGATGCGGGATTTGGCCTAGCTCCAAGATCGGAATATATAAATTCCCCATTCGATCGCTTGGGCTTATGAACGGCCGCCTCGGAAGCGCGGGCGACCCGGCAAGTAATTCTACAGCAAACGATTCCAGGAGTTGTCTTGGTACCATTTGTTAGTTTTAATAAATCATTAGCAGTAGTTGAAATGAGTTTTGTTTTTATCTTTGGTAATAATGAGTATGTGTGAATACATCGGCAGTGATTGAAAAATCCTTTTTGTTGCGCTGGCCTAGCTCGTGGTCTAGCTCGATCGATAATAGGACCATGTTTAATAGAATTAGAAATTTTTATTCATCGATCTTTTAAATTTTGTTCTCATCTGAAGGAATAATATTACACTGCCATAAATAACACCAAGTTTATATTTCAATTAATATTAGAATCATGCTAAGCAGAATTAACATCTAAATTTCTTTACTCTTCTTGATGTGTTTTCAATTTGGACCCTGAATTAAATGGTTTTGGTAAAATAATTACAACTCCAGAAATTAAAAAACTGTATCAAAACAAAATTATGATAGCAGTAAAAATTTTCAGGACATGATAACTCAGAAAAACTCCCACTGTTTTCTATATTTTGGCGTAACCAGACATAAAAATAACGGTCCACACGTATTTGATAAGTACTAATTCGATGTATCCATTTTGATATCTAAAACCAATCATTAGTTTTTGACAAAACTAAAACAACTAAGGGTATAGAAATTAAAACTAAATTAACAAAAAAAAATGGAATCACATAAAGTCATCTACCCTGAAACAAAAGTTAATCGTTGATTGATTAATAAATTGATTCAATAAATCTAGAGGCCATGTTCGTAAATAGTTAGGTAAATAATTGGAAACTCGTACTATACACATGTATATACATTATACACATGTGTACTAAATTAAATCAATAAATAATTAACATGGAATTAGGAGTCAGCGAATAATTCTAAATTTCCACCTTGTCGAAGAAACCCCCAAGCCACACGAAGATCTTAATGAGCTATTTTTGAAAGTATCAAAATATCATTTGTACTGATGACAACACTTATATGATAGCCCAGTGGCCGATGAATAAACTGTAGCATGCAATCTTGCTTAGTGAAGGCGAGGTGAGCACATACGCTTATAGCGGGGTACTAGCAGCTCGACAGTAGAAGGGCATAATACTGCTCGAATATAATTAAAATGGCTTTTAAATTATAAATAATAATAATGTACCATTTTAATTTACGCAATGATGTAGTTAAACACCAGATAATTCATATTAGTTTCAAATTCAGGAAATAAATCGAGGTAAAATACTTAAAGGAAATAAAAATTCCAATTAACTAAAATTAACTCGTCTGGGTAGGAAGGAATTTTGTTTTTAAATTAAATTTGATCTCTATCATCAAAAATCCACAGAACCCTGTCTAACAATTCGCTCATTCATCAATCTTTGTCGAATGAAAATAAAATCATATGTCAATTCTAAATAATGTTTCTTATTCTTTTATTCATCAATATTTGTCGAATAAAAATAAATCATATGATAAGTTAAAATTACGACATTTTTAAACAGTTGAAATATATAGACATAGGTATGTGTATCTAGGTATATATAGCATCAAAATATTATTCGGAGTGTGACGATGGCCTATGAAAAAGATCGGAAGAATGACACACCCCCATACACACAGACTGAATGGAGCGGTTAGTGTAGGGTATAATTTGACATCTCGAAAATGAAACGTAGGTTACCCTCAAGTCCTTGTCATATCAACTTAAATAGCTTCGAATTTGAATGAATTATCTTTTATCCTTATTTATCACTCAGTGAAACAGTTAATGGAGAATCTGCGTGCGGATAAAGAGGCATTGCTAAAACAAAAAGAGGAGTTGCACAGGCGGATCGACAAATTCAAAGGGCGATGTCGGGAACTTGAAAGTATCTGGTTCAGCCCTACTGAAATGAACAAACGCAGGAGGTTGATAAAGCAGCTGCAACTCCAGGCTACCCAAGATCAGGTGGAAATGAAAGCACTTCGGTTGCGAGTCCGGCAGCTAGAAACCCAAGAAACCAGTCCATCATCGATCGAAATGTGATCAACCAAGTTACACCGGTGGCGACCAAACGACGGAAAGCCACTCCTAAACGCAAGCGTTTAGGTAAAGCCGAACGTGCCCGGCTCAAAATTCAGGTCTAGCCGATTCTGACCCAGAACCATACGTCATTAAACTTTATCTAACGATGTGATAATTGTCATGAAATAAATAAATCTAGTCTAATCATTAAGCAAATCTTTGTACTAAATAACCATCACCGTAGAGACGAAATTGGTGAAGTAGGGGTCTAAAGAAAAGTCGGACACCGCCTTCTATCGGTAGTCCGCGAACCCGCATGAGTACTTGACAATTATAGTATACGCTGGTATGCTCACTTTTTGCTGGTACTCAAACGATTGATACATCACCAACGTTGATCACTCAACGGGTATCAAGTGGTAACACATCATTGTATTCTGAGTTACACTGGACTTTGGATTTTACGGCACGACAAGGTAAAATATATGCATACCTGTAACCCACCAGATCAAAGTATGCTCACCCGCTTCATCAGCTCTACACGAAGGCCGAGTCGCAATTGAGAATTCAACATATTTCATTAACAAAGTTGACAAACACAATCCTTGCTCATCACCTTACCGAGACGGAACCGAACCAGCTGAAGGAGCCAGCTGTCGAGTACCTTAATCCTGCCGTTCATTATACAGTCCTAATTCCTACTCTCTTCCCCTATTATCATCCTCATTCGACAATTGTCAATAAGATTAATCAACTAATTAATTTGTTTTTTCGTAATAACTCTTCCTAAAGACTCATGCCGATTTATTCAACAGTCTTATTCTCTTATATCATTCTCTGATGAATATAAATTTTTTGATCTTTCAAGGCTATATATTTAATCACTTAACTTGCTTTTCAAAATTACCTCATTTTTGATTGATTTGAGCTTGAATATTTTTGTATTTAAACTTTCTGTATTTACTTGCATAATCCAAGACACAATAGTACAGGGGTTGGCAGGTGCTGCTCTTTGATGAGCTGTGTGGTACCATTGAGATCTGATTTTATAGTAAATATTGAATATGATAATATGTTGTGGGTCTTTGTAATACAGGGAAAACTTGTATTTGACTCTGAGGATCTCATGCGTGCCCATCCCTGCAATAGTTATTCAAATTTTGGGTAGTCAAAATATTTTTCTAAATATTTCTGTAATTAATTTTTTCAAAGGTAAGGTTGAATAAATTTTATTATTTTTATATTTCTTTTTATTTAAGTTGAAATTTTCATTATTTCAAATATAGATATAAAATAATTATATAATTTTTCCAACCATCATTACAACTCATTTGGGATTTTTCACAATCAATTTTATTTGACTTATTTATGGCTTTATTTTGTTTCGAAATTTGGATGCAAAAATACAAAAAAAATGAAGTTAATTTTTATTTTGAAAAAAATATTTATACATTGTTAATTTATTGTAAACTTAACCAATAGAAAATAATGTTTGAATAATACTGAATAATACTGGCGGGTTAGAGGTAGTCCACATTTTACCCTTTCGTGCTGTTTCCAGCGTAACCCATAATACAATGATGTCGCACAGCTTGAAACCCGTTAATTGATCAACATTGGTACTGTATCAAGGGTTTGAGTACCATCAAAAGGTAAGCATGCTGTAATTGTCAGATACTCTCAGTGGGTCCACGGACTGGCGATAGAAGGCCTGTGTTCAACTTTCCGTTAGATCCCTATTCTGAATCCCTACATGAATTCCAATTAAAATTAAACCCAGTCTATATTAACTATTCCTAAATTTTAAGATAACACTATTCCTATAATAAATTTAAGCAATAAATTGTAAATAATTGACTATTAAAATAACTTTTAAATAATTTTTAAACTGAATTTTTTAAGCTAAAATTTTTGAATTAAAAATTAAAATAGCTTTTTAAAAAGAAGTTTTAATAATGAAAAACTTTTAAATAAATATATTTTAACATTGAAATTTTGATAAATGGTTTTGAAAATATTTTATTCAACGCTGAAAATTTGTTTAAAATTATACAATATGTCATATAATAAATACTTGGAATTATGTCGTTAACTTTTGAACCTGATTTAAAAAATAATTTTGAATATGTGTTAGCAGCTTCTAATAATAATAATAATAATAATAATAATAATAATAATAATAATAATAATAATAATAATAATAATAATAAAAATAATGTTGAGGTCTGTAAATTAAAATAAATTTAAATGAAATTTAGGTTAATAAGTGAAGAGAAAAGACAAATAAAAGCGTGATCATGCACAGAATTGATAGTTAAGGAAAGTGTGATGGAAGCAGTATTAGAAAATGCCAAAAGCAATTGCTAAAGGCAAGAATCCGGAAATCCGTGAAAAATCGATAAATTGTAAAATCATCGAAATCGAATTGGGAAAACGGGACAGGTATAGATCAGCTAATGGTCAACAAGATGATGATTAGGGATTTATCAGAAAACGGTTAGAAAGGGTCGAAAAGCATTTAAATGTGTTAAAACAGAATACGTTAATTAATTAATTAATTGGCTAATAGAAAACCCGAGCTAATGGGAAACCCGAGCCAATGGAGAACCCGAGATATGAAGGAATCCCGAGCTGAGTAAACAAGAAGAAAAGTAAACAGAAGGAAGATTTAGGCCCATTAGCTTGACACAATGATTAATTGGAAAAGAGCAAGGAGAATATAGTGCGTGTAGAAAGGCCGGCCATTAATTAGTTCGTTGGACCATTATGGGTGACAGCCGAAGCAGATATGTGGAAGCGAATATCAAATGAGAGATTGGCTCGGCAATAACCATTTGTCATTCCGATTTCGAAGAGTATATAAGGAAGGAGAAAATTAGAGCAAATCGGCATTTTGCCTCAGGTAGGGTAAGAAGAATCGAGAATAGTCGAGAGGTAAAGCGAATTAAGGAGATTAGGGAAAAGAAGATATAGAATAGGAATACGAAAAGGTGAAAAAGAATCAAATCAAACAGAAAAAAGAGGAAAACGTTGGTCAAGAGAATCCAAAGAAATAAAAGGTGAATATTATCTATTTACAAAGCATCAACGCCGTGCTGAGAATCGGTCAAACGTAACTTTGATTATTGATTGTAAAGTGGTGAGAAAAGATTGTGAATTTTGTTATTTCAATATACTTTGGGTCGTTATTGTTTTGATTTAAAGGACACGAGGAGTCAGCGGTAACTGACTTAAATTAACCAAAAACCCAATAATAATAATAATAATAATAATAATAATAATAATAATAATAATAATAATAATAATAATAATAATAATAATAATAATAATAATAATAATAATATTAATAATAATAATAATATAATAATAATAATAATAAATAATAATAATAATAATAATAATAATAATAATAATAATAATAATAATAATAATAATAATAATAATAATAATAATAATAATAATAATAATAATAATAATAATAATAATAATAATAATAATAATAATAATAATAATAATAATAATAATAATAATGATAACAACAACAATAATAATTGTAGTGAGTCGTTAGAGGGTATCATCGTAATATATGTAAATGCTTCTATGCTTCCTCATATACACCGTATGTTCCAAAGTCTTTCAAGGACGCCACACACGTTTCACTTCGTAATATTACGGAATCAGGTCTCAAACCGAGATTTTCGGGTCCTTAAAAGTTGATCAACATTAAGGATAACAATGCCCAAATCGTAATCAATAGTTTTATCCAAAATATAAATTTGTGCCGACTTAAACCGACTCTCATTATTTCCGATGACGTGGATGAAGACAAATTTAACTCTAATTTAGAGAAAGTTCTAGTCGAACCCGTTTCAACGACGTCAAACCAAATCCTTTCTGTAGAACCTGTTGTGGACTTAAACAAAATCACACGTACCTTGATCACAAATTACCGATGCGATGAAAATTTCTCTTCAGATATTAACCTTACTTGCCAAACAATCATTATGAGTTGGTTAGGTATATCAGCTTCAAGCAGTTGCTGAGTAGGAAGTTACTGGTTTCATGGTTTCATTAATTTTTTAATTCAGAGTTTTTAATTTATTGGAAATCGGATAAAGACAAGAAATAGACTTTGAAAATTTGGAGTAGGGATACCCCTGTTATTTTGCGTTCGTTGATTCAGCAAACTTACCAATTAAAAATTTCATTTAATGATTATAACCGATTACATTCTAAAAATTTATTAGCTTTGTCAAACAGTGTATTGTAATGAATTTGAGTAAAATTCAGATAATTGGTTCGCTTCCTTCAGCGGACTCAACTTTAGAGACAAAACCTTAGTGTATTATGTCTTAAATAGTTTTAATGTTAAATTTACATATGTAGTCGTATTGTACTATAATCCGTTCATTAAAATTTGTCCATTTTCCCGGTCGACTCGATACATTACGATGGACCCTAATGTTATATCGTAGTACCGTTACAACAAATGGTGGTGTAACAGGAACTGGATTACTTTGTTCAATTAATACCCATATAGTCACAACAGCTATGCTATCCACCGCAGAGGAGATTACCGCACGTAACTCCTTGGCGCGAACCATGAAGTATGTGGAACCTCTGATGATAAAAACAAATATTATTTTAATTGCATGTTAGGTCTTAGACCTACTGGGTCGTTGATGGTTGTGGACCAATCAATGAAGAAGGTATAGGATTGGCTAGGATCTCTCTCATTCAAACCTACATACCTGTATACATTAAAAAGCTTGAAGATTACGAATCAGTAGATATATCGATGTTTTTGATATATTTACTGATTCGTAGTCTTCTGGCTTTTTAAGAAATTTAATAGAAAAGAAATTATTGGTGAAATTTGAAAAAAAAAGGTTCTTATAACACATCCTTGTAGCGAAATGAAAAATGAAAAACGAGGTTAAAATGATAATAATTTATAATTCACAACAAAATCGTCCTTACTTCCAAATTTAGTAAAATCAAAATCAAAATCTTTGGCATCATAGTAAGAATTGAAAAGTGACGAAATGTGTTAATTTATATACCTTTTTTTGGTGTGCAAGTATGCGTGCAAGCACTGATGCACTGAAACAAATTCGAATTATTTTAATTCTAATCAATTTTGGATATTAATTTTTATCTATTTTGATCTCGAGTTTTATGCAATAATTTTTGTTTTATTTTTAAAATTTTATTTTTGAATTATTTTTTATTAAACTTGCCTCCATTTCCAGAACATTGAATACTATTTTGTAATATATTAATATATAATTTTTATTTTATCCGATTTTTGTTAATTCTTTTTATAATTTTTGTTATTTTAAAACTTATTTATTTTGATTAATTTTATTAGGACTTTGGAGACCATGATGAATTTCGTAGTTTGATGGATGTTCTGGGTTTTTGGTTAAATCTTTGCATAATTTTGGCTTTATATTAATTTTTGTCGTAATTTTATGGAAATCCTTTTGTTTCCCTTTCGTATTTCTACTTTATCGCCCTGATTCGTACAGTACTTCTTGCTCGTGCTTTAATTTTTTAATTTGAATGTTTTACTTTTGTGCATTTTTTTTCTATTATATTTGTTTATTTGGTGTTTATTATGTTTTATATTTGGTCTACATCAGTGGTTCTCAAACTTTTTTGATCACGACCCAAAGTTTTTGACATTTCATGCCAAAAATTTTATTGCGACCCACATGACAAAGATTAATTTTAAAATAAATGTTTATTTAATGAGAATAACTCTATTTAACTCTAGTTATTCTAGTCATCGCGACCCACCAAAAATTCTGTCGCGACCCATAGTTTGAGAAACACTGGTCTACATGACGCTGGGTATATGTGTGTACTGACACATTACATCACCGTTCCTAAAGTTTCTAAAGCCCAACAATACTCATAATACTCAAATCAACTGATAATTGAATTATTGAAATATAAATGTTAAACAATTAGATACTAATTTAAGCCTTTCGCAGCAAAGTATATATTTAATAAAATGAAATGAAATTATTAAATAAATATTATCTCAAATAATGAGTTTGGAAATAAATAATATACAAGGGATATTGAACCCATATTCTAAGGTTAATTGAAAAGTATTCGAAAGTATTTATGAAACTCAAATGCGTTTTTTTCAACTTCAAAAATATTATAAATAACACGTTGAAACTAAGACCAATAAATGATACTTATGCATTTATTTAATAACTTCATCTCCATTAAGTCAATAAAATTTAGCTTTTAATTATTATAAAGAAACCTTTCTAGGGATGCGATAACCTATTTGAACTTTGTAAAAACATGAGAAAAAGAAATATATTACGAAAGTCTCAGAATTCAATTTTCAGAATAGCGATCCAATGTTTGAAGAATACTGTCTTAAAGCCTCAATTTTCCATCGTACCTTACAATTCTTTAAATAGCAAAAGGGCCACGAAACAAAACTTGTCAAAAGCAGAAGAAATAGTTGAAATACCATTAATCAAGCCTATTATAACTACTATATAAGAGAGCTCAAACTCAGAAACATGTAAGAAAAAAGAAATCGACAATAGAGTAAAAAGTAAAAATTAAAGATAGAAGATAGAACTAGCGGAAAGGGAAATAAAAGAATAGAGTTAAGTCAGAGAAGTAAATAAAAGAGGTGATTATTGTTGCAGAACGTGCAGACCAGATCGGTTACAGCGAGACTTATTGAATAGCCAGAATAGGCATTTTATTGAGATATTGAGAGTTTTGTAAATTGTAGATTATACGAATTAGAGTACAAATATACGCTGAATGTTGTTTATGGAGTCATTTTTGGAGTCAGAAACACAGACGTTAATATTTATTTAATAAAAACTGAACAAATA
This sequence comes from Schmidtea polychroa, assembly GCA_959609185.1. Lineage (NCBI taxonomy): Eukaryota > Metazoa > Platyhelminthes > Tricladida > Dugesiidae > Schmidtea > Schmidtea polychroa. Next base: position 32,770 of record CAUHTR010002506.1, read on the forward strand.
TATATGTATTTTATTATTATCACCATTATTAAAAAAGATAGCAGGAAAATATTTTGCTTTTATTTTATTTTATTGAGCTACTCATTTTAATAAACATTATTGTAAGGTTTTAAAGAAGCCGGTTTTTAGGTTTACTGTAACATTAAATGAAAACTTTCAAATTAAATATTATTTTCAGCAGAATTTAATTGAAAAATTGACTAATTTATTTATTTTTCATTGGATGACGTCTTTAAAGATATTCTAATAAAATCTTATTTTAATTATATAAATATGTCAATTGAAAAGAAATTCTTTTAATAAAACAACTAATTTATATATAGCGCTTATCACTAAAAAACTATATTTAAAAATAAAAAAAATTTAAAGAAATTAAAACCAAATAAATATAATAAACAAAAAGGTACACTACAAAAATAAAAATAATTATAAAATTATACATGGCAACAGTTTAATTATAAGAAAAAGCCACTTAAACATTCGTTTTACAATACTGTAATCATTATTAATTATATTAATTATATCAAATTTTTAATAAAAAATATTTTATTTTTTAAAATTTTTAAAAATTATAATTCAAATAATAAATTATATTTTTAAATTATAGCAATCAAAATCAAATCATTTTACGCCATTAAAGATTATTTGTATTAGGTATCCTCAACAAAAATAATAAATCAGTAAAAATGTTCTATAAGAGAATTTTCTATATTAACAAAATTTCAAGACGAAATTTCAAGTTCAGTTTAAAACACTCGTAAAGAAAAGGAAAGTTATTATAATGGCTATTTGAATAAAGACACGCAAAATAGCACTTCAAAACAGTATTAATCATTTACATTAGCCATTTTTACCATGTCCGCGTGGCAGACCATCCACAGCAATTTGAAGCGACTTGGCATGTTATTTTAACTTATGTACGTAATTATTAAAAAGCTTGAAAAATATGAAGACTATTGATTCAAAGTCTTCAAGCTTTTAATAAAAACAAAGGAAAAGAAATCAGTGGTGAAATTTGAAAAAAGGTTCTTATAATATGTGAGTAAGTCTGACACTACATGTTTCGACCAGTCAGGGGTCTGGCAGTTTTTGTTTTGGGTTTTGTCGCGTCTGTGTGCAGAATTATTGTGATATTGATGTGCGCACACAGACGCGAAGAATTGGTATTTTCGAATGTTTAGATTTTTCTGGAAATGGCTCTATTCTCAATAACTGATGCATTTGAAAGAAGGTCTGACGTAAATTCTCGTGTCATTGGAAATGAATTGATACATGATGATGATGTATATTCTTACAAATATAAAGTAGACATTCAAAATATGTTCAATGACAAATTTCGTTCATTTGATCTCCCCAAATCTGATAATTTCAAAATGAAAAACTCTTGTACGTTTTCTAGTATTATCCATATTTCGAAAATCTTAAAGAATCAGAGCCGTTATGCAAGTATTCAATGAACATTCAATAAATATTCAATGAACATTCACAATGAAAGATAAGTCTACAAATTTACAAAGTAAAGATCAAAGCAATATTTCGATGGGAAAACAAAATGAAGATTATTTGTGTGATATGAAATATGAACTATTGGACAAAACTAAAAGTAATGGAGCTATGTTTGTCCCTATTGAAGTGCAAAGAATTGTTCATGAATCTGAAAGATACGCTTTGGATTTAATGAAAGAAGGATTACGAAATAAAGAAAGGCAGGTATATATGAAACCTGATTTGTCTCCGTTGATAAATGTAACTAGTGATGTTCTTGAAATAATAACAGTTGTGTCGGATTATGTTTTCAAAGTCGTTAATAAAGCAATTCCTTTTCTGGGTATTTGTTTTTGCTCAAAACACTATACATTATTTAACTTCTCGATAGAACAGCTAACTAATAGGCAGTCAACATGTTTAGCATGTAATTTTTGTACAAGTGGCTAACATGAATTATTTATTTAATATCAATTGATGCCGAATTTATAAAAATAAACCTTTAAAATCCTGCATAGATCGGCTTCCAGTTATAAGTTTCCATTAATAAGTTTCTTGGTGGCAAAAACAGGTTATTGAATATTTTAACTTTATGAAGATTCTTACCTAGTTTAAGCACATCCTTACCAATTTCAATTCTTCTTAGCATATTTTGGTTAGAAATTGGTATTACTAAATTTTATGTCATTCTTGAAATCTTGTATTTTCTAGTTTCATCATTGAATTTCAACAGGAAATCTCTTATGAAGTTGATAGTTTTCTCTTTTCTCTTAATATCCTTTTTATTAATAATTACGCCACAAGCGGCATGTGTATATAGTCAATGAATATTTATTATGTTTTTTAATATTTAGAATACAGTGAAGTCTCTCACATCCGCCAAAAATGGGACTTCGAAAAAACGTGGCGGATATTAGAATCCGAAAAAACATTTTTAAAAATGTTGAGATAACAAAATCGAATCAAAATTCAAAAGTTTATTTAATAATATCAATTGCTTTATTTATTCATCTGGGAAAAACCAATCGATTTTATGAATAACGTATTTTATTTTTACAAAAAATGCGTGATTGTTATGAAATAATTATGTACATTTTTATAAAAATAAGTGTTAACTGTGCAATATTTATTTTCTAATCACCCAATTTCTTAAATTGCATTTTTCGTCCTTTTTCAAGGCCTTGCTTATTTCATTTAATCCAATAACACCATTAACGTCAAATTTTCCTGGTTGATTGAAAAAATCTTTGATTACTTGAAAAGCTTGATAAGCTTCTTTTTAAGTGATATTTTTTGGATTACCAGTGTCTTTATCTTCCGCTAAATCATCAACCTCATCTTTATCAGCACAGACACTTGTAATATTACCCTCCTCAAAATTGTTTATTTTTTTCTAATAAGACATCATTTTCATTAAATTCTATTTGAAGAAACTCATCTTCCCCTATAGGAACAGTTACATTAGCTATGGAAATGAACTCATCGTAATTTTCAATATGAAAATCCTCAGCTAAACTTGAATTTTCATTTATCTCTGACATGTACCAATTTGCATGTCTAAAACAATTGATGATACACATTTCGGTAACTTCCTTCCATGAAAAATAAATAAAAAGTATAGCATCTTTGATGGATAGCTTTTTATAAGCATTAAAAGTGTCCACTCCACTTTCGACTTTTTCTATAATGTCACATAACTTTTTAGATAAGAACAGAGTTTTAAAAGATTTAATTATACCTTGATCCAATGGTTGAATTTTAGCAGTTGCATTAGGAGTTAAAAAAATAACCTCTATCGATTTTAATTCAACGTCTATTCTATGAGCAGGACAATTGTCAATTATCAATAAAACCTTTTTAGATATTTTTCCTAATTTGAAATCCCATTCTAAAAGCCAGTTGTTAAAAATTTTAGCTGTCATCCAGGATCTGATAGAATGTTTATAATTTACAAAAAATGAAGGATCAAAGTTTTTGAAACAACGAGGTTTCTCAAATCTTCCAATGACTAAAGGCTGGTGTTTGTGGGTGCCAGTCATGTTGACACAGAATAGCACTGAAAGTCGATCTTTCAATAATTTAAAACCTGTTCGGATGTTTTTACACACTGTTTTCGATGGAATTAATTTATAAAAAAGACTCGTTTCATCTGCATTGTAAACATTTTCTTTACCATATTCACTAATTTTTTTTGAAAGGAAATCGAGAAAATTGTTATAATCAGATGAAACCTGACCACATGATTCTCCATGTAATCTTCTGAGTTTCAAACTGTGACGTGCTTTAAATTTTCTTAGCCAACCTTTTGATGCTTTGAATTCTGTTATTTTCAGATCGTTGGCAATTTTTAATGCTTAATTAGTCAATAAATCGTCATTTAAAATTGCACCCACTTTCTCTAATTTATTTATCCATTCTGATAAACGCCTGTCAATGGACTCATACTTTAAGATAGGCATTTTATGATTATTTACATATTCTGAACTTATATCTGATAAAAATTTTTTTTCATTTCTTTTAATGTCATTAATTGTGCGCCGAGAAATAGTTTTTTTAAACTTGATCGAAAATATCTCTGCAACTTTACTATCAGATATCTGTTTATTCATGTTTAGATATCGCAGAACAACAATTTTCTCTTTTATCGACAACCTTGTACATTTTCTTTTTGTCATCTTTAGGCTAAAATGAAAAAAATTAATGTAAATAATAATAGATGGAAACAACAATGTTAAAATTAAATATTTAAATTTAAATTATGCAATTAACAAGGAAATAACAAAAAAAAGGAATTATAACAAAAAGAATGAAAATTCCATCCATTTAAATTAATTTAAGAAATTTTATGTTAAAAATACGAGAGAAGTGTGGCGATTATTAGAAACAGGTGGATATCAGAATTTTCTCATATAAAATTTTTTCATGTGGCGGTTATTAAAGCGTGGCGGATACGAGAGACCACACTGTATTTAGAATATTTAGAATATTATTTTGTTTATATTTGCTAAATTTTATAAAATACATATATTCAAATTTCTAGATTCTTTAATTAATTTTAACAACAGAACACATCCCAATTAAAAAACGAAGAAAATTAAATATATTTTGTAATGGTTCTCTCATGTATATATTTCGTTCATTTTCCTACCTTTCCACCTGCTATTCTTTTTCTTAAAATGTTACAATCGTTTATTCAAAATAATATTAGTAATACTCAAGTTAATTATAATAAAAAAAATTAATAATTAATCATTTTTGTAACATTAAATTTAATAAAATTATATGAAATATTGATATGCATAAAAGAGCCCACAACAAAATTTTTAAAAATTCAAAATACTAATTAATTTCAAAAAAAATTATAATTTCTATCTTCATTTATTTCGCTTATTGCACGCAGTCACCCAGAATCAAAGGTGAATAATGAGGAACTAAAGGTCACCGCTAAGTCAGATATACATATATATAAAAGGCTGACTATTTAAAATTAAGTTTAGAATTAAAAAATAACATCTAAATATGTTTTAAATTGTACTATAATTTCAATTAAAGAAAATATTTCAATTACTTAAATTATTAAAATTCATATAAAGTTAGATTAGAGTTTTGCATAAGACTTTAATATGCTCCTTATTCACTAATCTAGACTTCTTTCCGATTCATTCAATATTGTCTTTTCATTCTGTCTACGTTTAATTTCAATTTCATAATAATTACAATTTACTCAGAATTCTCTGTAGGATCTGATAAAACAAAAAAAAGTAATAAAAGAGTTTTTAAAATCAATAATAATATTTCAGAAATTGATAAAAATTGAAAAGGATAACAGCAGTAAGGAAAGGATAACAGCAGTTCTTTTATCTTTTTCATCATTGATTGAATATTTTCAATTTATTTTTATTATATTTTTTTAAGAATATAGATCAATAAAATCTTATCCAACACAATTTTTTCAGTTCAGGTGTTAAAAGGTATTCAGTAAAAGAAGTTTAAATTTAAAGAAACACATCTAAGAAAATTATTTATAAATGCTTGCAGAGTACTAGAAGAAATAAATGAGAGAAAATGCTTTTGTCAAAGAGTTTTTGTGATTTTCTATGGAAAACTATTGTTAGGAGTTTAAAGGAAGTAGAGTACATGCAGTGTGACCAAGAGTCTTCCATATAAAGCCGTATGATTGTTTCAAACCGTCTAAGTACCCATGGTCACCACCATGTTGGTAATGTTCTAAGTCGTCGAGAGTTACAGAGCAAGGATGTTTTTACGTTAAAACTACTCATCCACAGACTCTCTAAACATGTTCGAGACGGCCGAAAGAAAAAGGTAAGGTCATCTATCATCTAATCCTACTATGGTGAAATGTTGGAACGAGTATCAATTTGTGAGTCGGTGTATTTCCTGGATCGAAATGATTATTAAAAGTAAACTAAAGGTATAAGATCGAAATCACTAAAACAAAAATCTATTTTTGATAAATGTACAAAACTAATCAGATATATAAAAATCTTATAATAAGATAAAGCAATAATTAAAATTGTTCCATTGTTCCATTTCCCAGTCATAAACCGAAGGTTACGGTATCGGCATCGGCTAACAATTGGTCGAGGTCAAGCTCATTGTTCACCCCAGTGTCCATGTAAAACGAGTACAAGAAGTCTGTATATCGATTTCGGGTAGTTTGACCTCGTTGACCAGGAGAAGGAATGCGGTGGCCTGCTTCGCCCGCTTCCTGGAGTTTTTTTTGATAATAATAATAATAATAATGATGATATTTATTTTCAGTTTATGAATAACAAAGGCTTTGCAATATATGTTCATGATTTACAAAGACATAATAAATAAATATATTACAAAATATACATATTTTTATTAATTCATTTCAGAAATATAGTTCCTTAATAAGAAATACTTATAATTTTATGTAGCTTTTCAAGAGATTAACTTCAAAGAAAATGAAAACTGGTATATCAATCTAACTATACAAGGATTCAAAGTAGATCAAAATGATATAATTTTTCCAATATGGTGAATAGATCGCGCAAGACTTGCTCTTGGATTTTAATATTTATAATCTATGTATTATTAAATAAATGTATTGACCAGATTTTGTTTTTTAACCCTTTCTAAGGCAAAGGAAACTAAAAGTGATGTAAAACTTTCTTTCAGCTGTCAATAAATATAGCGGGAAACACATCTATGGTTTCAAATACTATAAATTTGTTCTCTTGTGGCTCAATATATGTCAGTAGTTGTACCAAAAGTAAAAATGATTACCGACAGCGTTACACTTAGATATTTTTATTAGTTTAAAATGGTGTACAGTATATTGCCACCACCTTAGAAAGGGTTAATAATAATAATAATAATAATAATAATAATAATAATAATAATAATAATAATAATAATAATAATAATAATAATAATAATAATAATAATAATAATAATAATAATAATAATAATGATAATAATAATAATAATAATAATAATAATAATAATAATAATAATAATAATAATAATAATAATAATAATAATGATATTAATAATAATAATATTAATAATAGTATTATTAATAGAGTTTTAGTGTATGATTAACAAAGATATGTGGAAAACAATTGCATGAATAATAAACACGTGCAGTATAAATGCATGATTAATAAAGACATGACTTATAGAGACGTTAGAAAGTATACATGTTTTTATTAATTCATTTTAGAGATATAATTCCTTACAAGTTTGATACAAGTCATTTTACGGCGCTCATACGGCGCTTAAATATTTTTCCTTACTTGTCTCGTTCCAACAGCAACCAGACTATGTACAGCTTTTAATCAACAAATTTTCCATGTGGTGTTCAGTTTGAAGGCAGCATTTATAACACGTGCATCGCTCTTCACTGGGCCGCCAAATTTAATAGTGTTATAATTGTGTTAATACGCATTTATAATACATATACATATCTTCACTGTATACCCATATAGGCATGGCCCCTAAACTACTGAATTGAAGAGTCGGAATTGACAATAACTTTTAGACATGAGCCGCGAGATGTTCGTGCAATCGCCATGGAAGCGGTCATAAAAAAACGAAATAGGTATGAGCGAGGATGCCCGGTGCGTGAAATATTATAGGCTTAGAATAAAATCTCGTTAACAATCGTTCTTATGATTCTAGACATTCATAAGGAGAACAACTAATAAATGTGGGAGTGGTACTAAATGAAGTTGGTCACATGCAATCTAACAGTAGTCACTTTCATGAGTATTTACTCATTCGATTACTCGAAGGGTATCGAGTGGTAAAGCAATGTGGTATTCTGGGTAACGCTGGGAGCAGCACTGAGAGGTATAGTTTGCAATTTACTACAGATTTTATATTTTTTTATATTATCACTCACTATCATCAATTTTTTAAAAATTTCATTAAATAAATAAATAATATATAATAAAAATGAAATATTTTAATAATCCAATCAAATGCGTGATTTTTCCGCTCTACTTCTTTTGTCAGAAATGATATCATAACATGGAGGGAATAGCTTTTAAAAATTATTTTAATCATCTTTAAGAAGTAATTTTTCTTCGAAATATCAGAAACTGTGTCATAAGTTTAAACTTTGCATATTATTATGATTTATTTTTGAAAACTTAATTCATTAATTTGATTTATTTTAATTTCAGCATATGGATTGAAAAATTATTTAAATAAATATAGTTCTTGGATACACATTTAATTTGGTTCCGAGTTATTCGAGACTTCGTACAATCAAAGTACCACTTTATTTAAAGGCTTCATATACATCAAAATTTATATTAGAATTATATATCGATTTTGTGGATCCATATATTATATTTAGAGGAAATTTATACCTGAAAATTATCTCTTCAACAGCTTTTGGTTCGAATGAAAATCACTTTTACCGGAAAAATTTTACTTTATGAATTTTATATCTTGTAATTACCTAGAATTTATGCCGACAATTTACTTTTTATTGCTATTCAACTTAGTGTGGAGTAATGGGAAGCTCTTGCCCGAGTTACAAGTTATAAATATGATATTAGTAGTTTATAGATAAAGAAACTTTGCCAATATGTTGACGGGGAATTTGCGCATACCAAGACCATTTACGATAGAGAATTTTAGTTTACATCAAAATAGAATATTTTTGTGAGCATCATATATATTAGATTACTTACAGGGGTGATTGAGATTATGTCGTCTTAGATCCTACCCTTCATATGAACTTTAGGTTTCAGCATTCTGACAGGGAATAGTTCAGAATTTTTAAGTCTTCAGTTGTCTTAAAATTTTTGCGTAGAGATCTCTATGTTATTTTGAATTAATGACTTTCTTTAGATTCACCTTGACTTTAGTGTTTAAGGATTCGTTTAGAAATTACCAGCTACTGTGAAAAATTGTGAGAAATTTGAGTCAGTGGATATTCTCCGTTTCTTTGAGTGTTAATGTAGTGTTATGTAAAGAAGAGAATTTGAAATTTTTGTAATTTAATGCAAAAAGGTCCATTAATTAAAATTTGCCTGCTTTCACGGCCACACTGGACTCGTTACTGCAGGCCCTATTGTCATGTTGGATCAACACTACAGTAAAAAACACCGTAACGTTGACTAAATTACTTAGTTCATTCGAGCTCTTAAAGCCCCACCGCTCCAGAAGGCACTTATAGACGAACTCCTTGGCTTATACTACGAAGTAAGTACGACCTCCGGTGACCCCGATTCATCAAAATACATATAGGTGTATGCCAGCCTGTGGGCCTGCAACGTCGAAGATTGTGAACCCAACGACGAAAAAGATGCATATGTGTAGGGGTGACTGGGATCTCGCTTCAAAATCAATGATAACCGACGATCTCACTCAAACCTACACCTTTGTAGCTAAATGAAAAAATGAAAACAAGGTTTAAAGAATAATAATTTATAATTCACAACAAAATCGTCCTTACTTCCAATTTAAGAAAAATCAAACTCAAAAATTTGGTATAAGAGTAAGCATTGAAAATGGACGAAATGTGTTAGTTTATATACCCTATTTTTGGTGTGCAAGTATACATGCGTGCATTGATGTAGTAAAACAAATTCGAATTATTTCAATTCTAGAACATTCGATTTTTAATTTTTATCGATTTTGATGGCGATTTTGAAGTATTAATTTTTGTTATAATTTTTGAAATTTAATTTTTGAATTATTTTTTATTAAATTTGACTCAATGATGGATTTGGGCTTTTCCAGAATATTCCATGTTACAATTAATCTATTTCTTATAATTGTTCTTTGTGAATTCTTTTCTAAAATTTTTATATTTTAAAAATATTTATTTTTTTTAAATTTCTTTGGATTGTTTGGTGGCCAAGATGAAATCCGCCATTTTTATGGATTGTTCTGGATTTTACCATTCAAAATGTTGATATAATAGGATTTTATGGAAATTTTCTTTAATTTCTTTTTTAATTTTTTCTAATCGCCTTAATTTGAATTTGTTTTTGTTGTTTTATGTTTTTTGGTTATATTTGAGTAGATTTTCGTGTGATACTTCTTGCTCGTGTTTTATTTTATTTTTAATAAGGATGTTTTATTTGTGGGTATATTCAAGGCTGCGCAACAATATATTGTACTGACAATATATTGCAATATATTGTTAACAATACAATATATTGCTTGTCTGAGCAATAACAATATATTGTATTGTATTGCGCTATAATAACAATATATTGTATTGTATTGCGCTACAATAACAATATATTGTATTGTATTAGACCACAATAACAATATATTGTATTGTATTAGACTACAATAACAATATATTGTATTGTATTAGACCACAATAACAATATATTGTATTGTATTGGGTCACAATAACAATCTTTTGTATTGTATTGCGTTACAATAACAATATATTGTATTGCTTACTATTATGTTATATTATAGTCTAATGATAATTCTTTTATAAGTTAAATTGCATTTGAAAGTATTAAATTAATAGAACTAATAGAACAATGAAGCCATATTAATTCATTTAAAATAAATAATTATATACAATAAATATTTATTTATTAAAAGAAATTGAACACAAAAAGTTTCCATCTCAATTATTGTTTTATTGAAAGTTTAATAAAATAAAAACATTATAAATTGTATATTAATAAAGTTAAAATCATTTACAAATGGATGGAATGGATCATAATGGATAAACATGAACTCGTTTTTTGTGAAAAAGAGTTTACTTGTGCAAATACAAATCTTGAATCTATTTCCGTCAAAACACTAAAAATGTATGTTTAAGGTAGCAGACAAAGTAGAAAAAAAGATTTCTCTCCAAGCTAAAGAAGCACCTTGTTATGCACTAGTATTTGACGGATGGTCTGAAAATTCTACACACTTCATTGGTATTTTTATTGTCTTCCCAGGAAAAGAAAGAGAAGATGCTCCAGTTATGCATCTTTTGGCCTTTGCACCGTTACTTGATGAGGCAAGCTTTAATGCAGATAATCACGCTCAATTCATTCGTGCAACAATCAATAGCTACTCCCTTTCTTTGAGTAATTTATTTTGTTTAATTGGGGATAATTGCTCTACAAACAAGGCAACAGCTAATCTTCTTGATGTACCCCTTTTAGGCTGTCGTAGTCATCGTTTTAATATAGCTGTTGAAGCCTATTTAAACAGATTCCTTTCTACAGAAACAGATGTAATAGGAAAGTTGATGTCCAAATTATCAACACTCAAGCAATCAGGCAGAATGCGTCTCATGACAACACTTCGCCCAGTCAAACGAAACGTCACACGCTGGACTGGAGTTCCAGATATGTTGGAGCGTTTTGAAAGATTATTAGCACACTTAAATAACGAAGATGAAGAACTCTTAGAATTTATTCCAACTGCAGAACAGAAAAAAGATGTTCGTGAACGTAAACAAGCATTAGTGGACTTCAACTCGGTTACACTATCCATCCAACGAAACGACATGACAATAAATGAATCAGAAGTTTTATTTCAATCAATAATAGATTCATATCCTACATTGGTGAAGATGCAAAAATTATTCATAATAAGCAATTGGAATCAGCAATCATCAAAATTCAAGGAAAAAAGGAGATTTATCTGACAGTTGAAGAAAAAGAGGAAGTAAAAAAATTGTTATTAAAAGTCGATAATAATGAAGGTGATTCTCAAGAACATTTTGAAACTTTATCTTTTGCAGAGAGGGCCCTCAAGAGACAACGATTGCAAGAGAAGCAAATGTGCAGCAAGTACATCAATACTAACTTTTTAATTCCAACATCTTGTGAAGTGGAAAGACTTTTTTCTTTAGCTAAAAGAGTATTTAGTCCTTACAGAAGAAGCTTGCACCCTCAAACTTTAGAGACATTACTTTTTCTAAATCGAAATAAGTCCCTTCGGAATTTGGCTCTAGTAGCATTAGTGGTCAATGAAAAAGATAATGACAAGGATGAAGATGAATACGAATTTGAGGAAGAATGATAATATAGTAAATTAAAACTATATTTATTTTAATAAATATTTTATTGCTCAAACCTTAAACGTTTATATTGTTTCTCTTTAATATCTTATGTTGTACAAAAAGCAATTTATTGCATATTTTATGGCTAGAACCTTAAATTGACCATCAATAATATGGTAATGAAAATAAAAAATGATGCAAAATATATTGCAATATATTGTATTGTAATAAAAATGTATTGCAATATATTGTATTGAAATAAAAATATATTGCAATATATTGTATTGTTATAAAAATATATTGCAATATATTGTATTGAAATAAAAATATATTGCAATATTTTAACAATATTATTGTGCACAGCCTAGGGTATATTATCTCTCTATTATCATTGTTTACTTGGTGTTTTTATATATTTCTATTTAAGTAAACTTAATGCTGGGTATGCGTGTTGTGTACTGGCACATTTCGTCCCTTTCCTAACTTTTGGTTTAGAAATCAGTTCTAGCCCAACAGCGCTATAGTATAGGTCAATTGTGAAAAAAAAGCTTTATAATATAGATCACAAAGTAGAATTTTTTAATAAAGAATTTAGAACCCTTTATTAGTTTCATCATTGCTCCTTATAATAATAAGATTTAAAGATTTATCTACAATTTCATTTAAATTGCTGAGTTAGTCTTTTCTTAAGCCTTTAATGTTTCAAATTTTGTTTCGAGCATTGTCAAAGTCCCGATATTGGATCTGGTTTTATATATTCTCACCCTTTTCTCTACTCAATAATCACCTCAATCACATATAATTAAGTACTTTAAATATTTAAAATTTTAAAAATTTTGATAACTTGTTAAAATAAATTTCATAATTTTGATAGTAAAATTAATATCTGAGAAAGTGAAAAATTGAATTATTAATATAAATTATTATATAAATATTACAGAATTTATTAAAAATAACTGTAAATATTTTGATTAGGAAATATTATTATTATTATTATTATTATTATTATTATTATTATTATTATTATTATTATTATTATTATTATTATTATTATTATTATTATTATTATTATTATTATTATTATTATTATTATTATTATTATTATTATTATTATTATTATTATTATTAAATATAGTATTAAATAAGTTCAAAATGATAGTAATAATTATTATATTTATAGGCAATTTATTCTTTTTACTTTTCTACAGAAGCAAACTTTATGTTAAGTAAAATACGGAGAAATCGCTTTTAAAAGGAATTATGACTTTTTTATTTAAAAAAATAAAAGCAAAATTTGTTGGAAAAATCAGTACGAAAATTAATTTAGAAATCCGAAAAGTAACACTAAATGAAACGTATTCAGTTTTCTCAACTGTCACGCCATCAGATGCAGTTGCGAAATAAAATTTAAAAGCATTCCTAAATAATTTTATTTTAGGAAAGTTAATCTAATTTTTACATGTATGGAAAATGAGGCCAAAAAAAATTAATTTTAGTTTTAATATACTTGAAATAGCACGAATTAATAAAAGTGAACAAATTAAATTAAATTTTGTTGAATATTTATTTTTTAAATTATAAAGTAACAATTTCAATTTAATATTTCTTCTAATGTAATGAAAGTTTTATAATAAATTTATAATGCTATTTATTAAATTGTAACTTTTATTTAAAGTTGATTCTCTCAAAGACATTCAAAAGAACTTTATGTTAAATTTTCGGACATAAGATGAATAAAAATAATGCAACTATTTGTTATAATTATGAAGATAACGAAAAAAACAAAAATATAAAAGGTTAAAAAGTATAAAATAAGAGAGAATGAAAATGAAAATGAAATTCAATTATTTTTAATATTAATTGTTGAAATTTAATAGATTAAAATAATAAAATTCAAACAACTAATACAAATTATTATGAAGTTTAAAATAGTATTTTGTTTAAATGTTCGAAAATTATATAATTTATAACACATTGTTCAAATCGTCAATACGAAAAAAAATCTGGATGTTTATAAAATAATAAAAATTTAGTTTAAATATATATTTTTGAAGAAAACATTTTTTGAAGTAAAAAGGACGTATTTTAAGGATTATTTTAAATGTTTTATTCTTATATAACAATTGTAACCTATAAAATAAAGCTGTGAGATGGCCACACAATCGATATTAACAAGTCATTATTTTCACTAAAAATTCTGTTTCCAGAGTTACTGGTTCCTGACAATAAAATAATCAAATCCAAAGTAATTTATACAAACTTACCTAAAATATATAAGAAATTGAACAATACAAATAATTTAATTTGTATTGTAAAAAGTCAACGGGATTTTTTTATCCACTCGAACAGTGAATAAAGTTTCCAAGGATAATGTCGCTTCTTTAAATTGCCGTTTTCCAAATTATTAAGCATGTTTTCTCTTCAATACTCCTAAATTAAAAAAAATATTAGATGGAATATTTACAAAGAACAAAAAGCCTGTAATTTGATGATCCATTTGTAGGTGTAATCAGAAATGATTTGAACCAGTTATTTATACTAAGGTTTCAAGTGACAGACATGGTCAAAACATGATCAATTAGTACATTTTATGCTAATTAACAAAGTCTGAAATGATTTATTGTGTACAAAGAATAGATTTTTAAATGTTAGAGGTTAAATTAACGTAATATTATCACAAAAAGAAATATAATTTTATACATATATCTTTTATATTTTATTACAACACAAGACCTTTTTTGCAATTCTACAAGTAATGCATGAATTATTTCTCGGTTTTTGTAGATTCACAAGACATGTACAACTATCATTTCCACAAGAATTCTGTATATTATTTGTACAAAAATGAGAATTTTCAACATCTTCAGCATAGCATGTAATTGTAGAATGCTCCATGAATTAATTATATGACATTTACTCCAGTTATTTCATAAATTTTGTAAAACAGAACTTTTGGAACACAATAAATTATGGAATTGTTCAAATTCGGATTAACATCTTCGATTTTATCAAAAAGGTTTATAATTCCAATGAAGTTATTCATCATGATCACGCATTACATTATGTAATTTACATGTCATCTCAAAGTGCGCATCGTTCAGTATTACATTTGAATCAGTTAATTTGGTTTCTCAAATTTACATAAAAAAGGCAACAAATAAAATGATCAATATTTTAGCAAAAATGATCAGTATTTTATTAAAATGATCAATATTTTAATTAAATGATCAGTATTTAGTGTCATTTAATTATTTTAAAAATTAATAAATGATTAGTATTAAAATGGAATTTGATCAAACAAAAATTAACAAGTGATCAGTATTTATTCAAATAAATATTGGTAAAGGTGATCAGTAAATTTTCTTTTAAAAAAATACAATTTTAATTTAATCTACTAGTAATGCTTTTGTTGTTTTCTTTGGTCTTTCTCGTTGATGTTTTCCTCCGATTACTATTTGTTTAGCAGCAGGGGGTGGCTTGACATATTTTAGACGAATAGATACACCAATTGCATGCTTACACATGTATTCTTTTAAAAAAAGATGAACAAGAACACGTACCTTCCTTCCAATTGGCCTCATCTAACGAAATATTTACGATCCACACAACCACAGATCTTTTTCTAAATTGATCGAATATATTCCAACGCATGTCTTTCACATATTGTATCTGATCCTCTTTTGATCTGATCTACTTTTGATTCGTTTCCTGCTGGACAGTAGTACTTTACACATCTGGAAAGAGTTTAAGATGTTATTATTTCACTACTTTTGACTCCCAATGGTAGCCATCTGCCCATTTTTTTAGATCAATGGTTGGAGATTCGAAAAATACTTTGTCATAGTTTTCATAAATATTTGATCATTTTTTGAAACAATAACTAATTGACTACTCATCAAATTAATTAGAATACTGGTCAAATAAAATTAAATAATGGTCATAAAAATAATTTGCTTGTCATTCTAATAAATTAGAATAAAATATTGATCATAAACATTGAATTAATTACTGATCAAGTGTTACTGATAATTTGATTAAAAAACTGATCAAATTAATAAAATACTGATATTTCACATTAAAAAATACTGATAATTTTTATTAATATACTGATCATTAAAACCTAAGCCTATAAAAAAATCAATATTAATCAATATATAATACCACTTCCTGCATTCGAAACTTAGAAAAAAGAAAATATCCTGAAGATAATAACGTGTTATAATGAACAAACCTTTACTTACACATCTAAAGACGATTTATATATTACTGAAATAGATCAATTACAAACTTATTTATTGGAAAATTGTGTAATGATTTTTGAATCAGTTGATCTTGTGAAAAATAAAAAAATTTTATTTAAAGACACAATTGCAAGTGTCCTCTTTGAAAATAACTTGACAACCACATTGGAATTACCTAAAAATATATATTTTAAAGACAGTAAAACTAATGAAGGTTTGTTATTGCCGAAAATAATTAAACATCAACAAATGTTCATATACAATACTATTGAGCCCATCATTGTTGGTGATTCTAGTGTTCCTTTATTGAAATCAATATGGGTTGAAAAATATGAACAGGATGAAATTGTACAAATCACTATCAAATATCTCATGTATTTACCTGTTTCAACCTCGTATATAAACAATATAAAAATAAATATACGCGATGATTCTGGTAAATTAATCGATTTTTCACAAGATTCAAAAACTCATTTGACGAAAAATTTTCTTAAAGTAGATGGCTAATTCCGATATCATTTCAATGTATAGTGGTAGCCAAACTGGTGGTGAATTTCCATATTTTATTGGTAAATAGTATGTATCCGTTTGTTTGAGGAAAAATTGTAGATTTGCACTCTCGATTCTTAAACGTATAGAAATTTTCGGTACAAAAACTGCTAAAGGTGTGAATATGAATGTAAAAAGATATTACCATCTCTGAAAAAAAATGCTTTATCTGAACTAGGAAAGGTTTTACCGGATGTTGCGGTCATGTTTCAAAAAGACGAAAAAACAGAACCGCCTCCAGCAAATGTTCCAAAACGTAAAAAACACCGGTCATCTTACATAAACAAACGGATGAGAGAACATGGAAATATATTTGAAAAATGATTTGCGGTAAATCTGAATTGTGTATATTTGATCGACCATCGCCTCAAGCTGTTATCGAATATGGAGCATTCGAAAATGTTTTTCCAATGAATTCTAGAATAGTAGATAACAGATAGTAAAAATGATGTGGAATTTTACAACAATGGTTTTCAAACTGAATATTTATATTTAAATGATACATTGCCAACTGTTCAGATCATGGTTGGAGATAAAGATAAAAAGGTTTTAGGTGATGTTAAGGTTGATGCTACAATACCTAATAATATTTTGTTTCAGGCGCTTTTTAAAGATGCTATTTTTGGATTTAATAATATTAAGATTGAAGATGGCAACTATACATATATTTACAAGGCAATAATAGAAACTATTTTAAATTATAATAATGATACTAAAAATACATGTCTTACTCCAATGGGTTATGCAACAACTGATGACGTAAGGAACAAATGAATTAAATGCTCAAAGATTTTCACAATGCGTTCATCATTACAACTAGACTTTCTAGATCAAAAAAAATATTTACTTTCAGGAGTCAATATGTTGAAAATATCTGATTCTGTATTATCACTAACTAGTGCTGCTGGTCAACCAGTATGTCAAGTAGTTAATGCAAAATTACTAGTAAGAAGAGTTCGAGTTGATCCGTCGGTATTAACAGGTTATTAGTTGGGTCTTAATTCTAAGCATGCTATCTATCCACTGAAAACAAAAGAAATCGTTACATTTTAAATTGCCAAAATTGCTTCTTCATTCTATAAGAAATAAATATTTGGAGATAGAAGAAGAATGCCAAACTTTTTATTTTAATAACATTTCAAGCTCAGTTTTCAAAAACTTTGATGTTACATCTCTATCATTGTCGAAAAACACTGATTAAAGAGAAACATACATTCAAGATTTTGATAATGATAATTACCGTGCTACATATATGCAAAGTATTGTGAGAAATATGGGTTATTTGGATAAAAACTTGAATTGTGGTTTAACGCTTGAACATTTGTTTTGGCACTTCATGTGCATATTATAATATATGGAGTATTTCAAAATGAGGTACAAATTACTGCAAATAGAAAAGTATTGGTTTGAATATGGTATAAATGAAGTTGGAATGTTAAAAATTTGTCTTGTAGTAAGTTGCTCATGAAAAACATATTTTGGGAAACGTGTTTGTTGGAGTATATCCATTGGACGAAATACCATATTTATGTAATAATCAATCCATAATCGTCAATCCTATTCATCGCATTTTTATGGTGAACATTGGATTGGAGTCTATGTAAAACCTGATATGGTACATGTATTTAATCCTATGGGTTTCTATTATCCTGCTTTATTGGTATCAAAACTGCAAACAATTTTTAACCCTATTTTATATAATAAAACAATGTTTCCAAATCCAATGACTCAAACATGTGCCCAACACTGTTTAATATGGTTGATGTATAAAAGATTTGATGTACAATAAATGTTTCTGGTTTCATTTTATTTTTTTAATCTAATTTTATTATATTGATTTTAAAATTTTTATGTTAAAGTTGATTGGTTGATTATGAAACTCACATTTACTTTATAAACACAGACAATGGTATCCTTGTCACAATTTTCAATTTCAAGATTTCGAAAGGACTACAAAAAACAATGGTAATTTTTAATTTTAATTATATATATATAAACTTTATTATTATTTAGAAACCCGTCAAGTTGATTCCCACCAATTTCGGGGTAATTCAATCGGAAATGAAGGAAATGGTAAATTTTATTATTTTAGATCTTTTATTGGAAATTGGTTAGACATCTTGGAGAATGAAGATCTCCTGGATTTGAGTAATATTTTCGAAAATGGTAAATTATTTTAATTTTATGTTTTTTAACATATTTTTTTTTTGATTTAATTAATCAAAAATAAAATTTAGCCCCACAACTAATGGGGATGATGCAATAATTATGGAAGATTTTTCCAGCTTTATTCAAATTATGGAATCATGTTCAGATGCCGATGAAACATGTTGGTGGTTTTTTTTAATTTTTTATTATTTATAAAAAAATCATAAAAAACTTCATGTGTTAAAGAATACGAATTTATTTCTAAGATATAAGTTCGTCTTAGTTTCATAATATATAGAAAATGTTATATTATTGCGTGACATATTTTAATTTAGAGACTGGAGCTCATTTCCATGGAAACTAAGATATTTTCCAATGTGGGGTTGGTCTAGCAGTGACACTTCCATTTACTTTTATAAGATTTTCTAATATTTATTTTAAATTAAATAATACAACGTATCTATAATCAATTTTTTCATGCAGGAAACATATTTACAAGAAATCAAGGTAAGTTAATTTTGTTTATCACTACAAACAAACGGTTAATCATATTAAATATTTATATTAGGAATAAAATGTCCATGATAGACATGGTTCTGAAGTTGGAGTACTAAAATTCTGATATATTAATAAGTTTGTATTTTAATTAGATATCTCTTCAAAAAAAAATCAAATAAATATATTTCAATAAAAAACTAAAATTCCTGAGGTTACTTGTATGGTAATTTATGTGTATACATGTTATACCAGTATATAACACGTTATATTTTTTTATAAATTGAAGGTTTATTATGCATGGAGATAATTTGAAAATAATTATGCCATCTGCATCATTCATTCAACGATTTCCTAAGGCTTTAATATTATAATAAACTAGATAAGTTAGAATTTAAATTTTACTTTATTTTTAAGAAACATACTTTCATTTTTATTTTAATGTTATTCTTCCTCGAATTATGCATAATCTTTTTAATTTGATCAATTAGTTCTTCAAAGTTATATATATATATATATATATATATATATATATATATATATATATATATATATATATATATATATATATATATATATATATATATATATATATATATATATATATATATATATATTTTTTGAAAGTACAATATTCCAAAAATATATTTGTTTAAATAATTCATTTTAGCATATTTATTTTAAGAAATTAATTAATTTATATTTTTATTAATTTAATCAATAGATTATTTTTATTTAATGCTAATCTTTAATAATTACAAAAATAAAAAAATTTTTATTTATTTCATAACAAATATAATTACTAAATTTTGCATTTACTCCACATTTGACAAGTGAATACCTCATTTTTGTATAAGTACCTAATACACTATGTTTTTTAATCATATTTTACCATTAAACATATCTAGATAAGATCTAGTTGTTTGATTTTTGGGTAATTTGTATGAGAATATTAAGTCTTCAAAGTTACATAATTATGGGTAATAAAATGATTATGCCACCGATAAAAGCAAGCCTGATCAATTATTTCAAAAGACATACAATACAATTAAATTTAAATATATTCGTTTCACTTTATTTGTTTTATTACTCAATAATCGTAATAAATACTAAATTCTATTTTTATTCACAAATTGGAGAGGCAAAATGTTACGCTAACAATCAAACTAAAAGGATTAAAAATAATTTGGTTTTGGAAAATGAAATAATTAAAACAAAAAAGTGACTTGTATATGACGTTTTGGATAAATTAAGTATAAATTTAAATCTGCATTGTGTTTAATGTAATTGATACAAATGTATACTTTTTCCATTTCTTTTATTGACATAATTCTCGCTAAACCTATATTCAGTTCATTTATATTTTTAAAATTTAGAAAAAAATTATTAGAATTGCACAAAATTTGATTTAATATTTAAAAACTGTTTTAATATGTATTTAAATGATACTACTTATTATTAATATTACTATTATTATTATTATTATTATTATTATTATTATTATTATTATTATTATTATTATTATTATTATTATTATTATTATTATTATTATTATTATTATTATTATTATTATCATTATTATTATTATTATTATTATTATTATTATTATTATTATTATTATTATTATTATTATTATTATTATTATTATTGTATTTATTAAAAAGCTTGACTACTGATTCACAGTTAAGCTTTTTAATAAATACAATGTCAAATGAAAAGAAATCATTGGAGAAATTTGAAAAAATGTTCTTATAATAATTGTTATTATTTTCTATTTTTGTTATTTATTATGACTTGCATGGAAGATTGTGTATCAGTACTCGACAGTAATACTTGACCCATTTTACTATAGTTATACATGTAATAACGACAAAGTTATATTTATTTCAAAAGTATCTTCAACTCTGTGGAATTGTTCGGTTTGTTCCACCTCAGTAATAACTCCACTTACGACTTCAGTGGCTCCAGTAAACCTATGTGGATTGAAAGTGTTGGAATTTGAAATGTTCTAATTGCAAATGTTTGGATTGGAAATGCTTGAATTAAAAGTTTTGGACTTGGGTATGTTTTGAAACGCAGCATAGAATGTAAAATATATTATTTAAACAAAACTATTTTTATTTAATTTTACTTACATTTACTTTCATTTAATTTAATTATAAATATTTATAAATTTTAAACTAATATAAAAGTGTGACCAGCACATTACAAAATACAAATTAAAATATAGTTAAACATACATTATTTTTTAATTGTAACAATCAAAAAAATTCAAAATAACATAATTTAACGACAACAATCCACAGACACACACACACATATATATATAATTTAGAAAAAAACTATTTAGAATATTTAAAACACAAGTATTATCTCCATTTTGTACTTCAATTTTCGGACCCAATGATTTTATCAATAACGCTTCACAAATTACACGTTCCCAATAATTAGTGAATATTTTTAATAAAATTTTAAAATTAGGCATATCTACTTTCCTCTTACAGCCCTTATTGTGCTCACTAATGTTGATCAATACTTTCGGTCTATAATTCTCTCCAGCTCGAGTAGAAGGATGTGAGCCCGTCAGATGCAAGGGGGGGGGGGTATATCGATTACGTAATAATAACCGATTACGTAATACACACACTGTTGCTAACTGACCAATCGCGTGGCTATTACGTAATATAAAGGTCAGTTGCTAACTGACCACACGGTGACCTTTACGTAATACACACATGGTTACTAACTGACCAGCCACGTGGTCATTACGTCACACACACATTGTCACTAACTGCCCACTCGCGTGCCCATTACGTCATATACAAACCGGTTGCTAACTGATCACTTATTGATGACTCAATACCATGGTAACTGTGTCGTCATACTTAGTGGTCACTGGTTGCTAACACACACATCTAGTCCAGTACTATTCATACAACACACATCGACTACTAGTCTATGTGAGGATCCAATACTATTCATACAACAACACACACACATCTAGGACACTGGTGGTCTATATAAGAATCCAGTACTATTGACTACTCTATGTTAACATCCAGTACTATTCATACAACTGAGTACGACCAATGCTAAAATACAACCACGACCACAACCACGACCACAACCACGACCACAACCACGACCACAACCACGACCACAACCACGACCACAACCACGACCACAACCACGACCACAACCACGACCACGACCACAACCACAACCACAACCACAACCACAACCACAACCACAACCACAACCACAACCACAACCACAACCACAACCACAACCACAACCACAACCACAACCACAACCACAACCACAACCACAACCACAACCACAACCACAACCACAACCACAACCACAACCACAACCACAACCACAACCACAACCACAACCACAACCACAACCACAACCACAACCACATCCACAACCACATCATTTTCCTCGTTTTATACATTTCATAACGTTTGCATACCTTATATTAAAAATGGTCAATAGATGAAATTTTTCTATTGTTATTTAAAGGGTACAACACAAAATAATTAATGAAATCACAAAGTATAATAAAATAAATTCCCAAATGGTCTGAAAATTAATATCAATTATTATTTAATGATTGTTTACTGCATTTTATGCCAGTAGGTGAGAAAATACTATGAACCTTTAAGTAAAAATAATTAACCGATTTTTATGAAAATTTCAATTTATAGCAAATAAAGCATTCTGATTCGATCTATATTAAAAATAACATGTAAAAATTAATTTTTGAAAAAAGTCGCCCATACTTGGAATTGAACCTCATACCTAATTTCAAAACAAAAAATCAAAAAGTAAATTCCCACTTAGCCACCCTTCCAACAAAATAATAATATTAAAATAATATTAATAATAAAAATAATAAAAATAATAATTATGATTATAATATTAATATTTTTAATAATAATAATAAAAAATAATAATTTTACTAATAATAATAATAATTATATCAATCAAAGCACGATTAAAAATAACATGTAAAAATTAATTTTGAAAAAAGTCGCCCATACTTGGAATTGAACCTCATACCTAATTTCAAAACAAAAAATCAAAAAGTAAATTCCTACTTAGCCACCCTTCCAACAAAATAATAATATTAAAATAATATTAATAATAAAAATAATAAAAATAATAATAATAATAATAATAATAATAATAATAATAATAATAATAATAATAATAATAATAATAATAATAATAATAATAATAATAATTTATATAAATCAAAGCACGATTACTTATAAAATTACTTTTGAAGCAAACAAATTTATTCTCAAACCAAAGCTATAATTGTTAAATTAATTTAATTAAATAATAAAAAGACAGTTTTCAAAATACAAAAATTTATTTCATATACAATCTCGATCATTAAAATCCAAGAGAAATTCTCGCTTGATCAATCCGCCATATTGGTGTCATAACATCATTTGAGGATACTTTATATCCTTGAATTATGATATTGATATACCAATTTTCTGTTTCTTTAAATTCTATTTCATCAAAAGCATCATGAAATCTTGTATGGCGATAATTGATGAATATGTTTTCAGTACAACTCAATTTTTTATTGAGCTGTTGTAAAACTTTATTGATTGAATCAACATCCTCTTTTGATATATTTCCGTGTAAATTTGAATATTGAGTTTTAGTCAATCTAACAGGCTTCGATAACTTGTACTAAATAACTAAAATTGCACAAATAAAAAGTTAAAAACAATAATTTAAAATAATTTATTATAACAATCTCTCTAAGGTGAAAGCTAATTCTAGCTTATTTCTGGCGATCCTCCAATTTCCGCAGCACCTGCATGGTGAATCGCATATGGGCTCATCTTTTATCCAATTTCTTCTATTTTTCTTATAGGTAGAGATAAATTGAATTAAATTGATTCCAGTATCCTCCAGAATTCGACTATTTCTTGTTTCTGGTGCACTGAACACCAAGTCACTAAGTTCTTCTGGATACAATTGTATCATCTTGTTGACAAGGGCATGATACATTATTTCTAAAAATAAAATTAAAATAAATTTAAAATTAAAAATGTAACTTACCATCAATTGATTGGGATAACATTTATAATGAAATAAAATAAATAATGTACTAGTATTTATACCAATATTTAAACACACAAGAAACACATAGTCATGTACAACAACCAATCAAATTCATATACTAGTATTACAACATATATTTACATATACAATCATATACAACACATATTGTTAGGTAATGGTTAGTAAGAAATTTAGGATTTCA
>CAUHTR010002507.1:0-57451 GCA_959609185.1 Schmidtea polychroa
CAAGACTCAAGGAGGAGATCAAGGAACAAAGAGAGGAAACAGAAAAGCAACGGAAGTTGAAAGAAAATTACCGGAGAATCTTAAATCAAAAACGACGAAGCGTGCAAACATTGCAGGCGGCAATAACCATCAAGCAGAGAAAATGGAAAAGTAAAGAGAAGCAATTGCAAGAAATACCAGAATTAAAGAGACAGTTGGTGGCAACGCAACTCGAAGTAATAAGAATGAACGAGTTGAGTAAAAGACGAGCACCTGAACCTCCCGTAAAATTAAGGGATGAGGTCGGTGGCTCCCAATAAATGAGACAAAAATAACCTTGTAAATAAATTGTAAATAAAGCCAAGTAACTATTATTAACGTATATGTATATGTAAAGATGAGAAGCCTAACCGCGATGATAATTATAATGACAATGCCAAGAATCCTACAAGCTGAAGAATCAATGATTAAATGCCAGAAAGAATACCCATACCGAAGAGAAGATAGCACATGTAGTAGCTTTAAATCAATCTGCGAAAAACCCAATGAGGAATGCGAACAAATCAAGTTGCAATGTTCGCAATGTCCACCAACAACTGAAAGTTTGACGGAAGTGCAAAGGGCTCAGATAATAAAAACAATCTTAGAACAAGAAATGAAAGCTATCAGAACCCAGATAGCAACCTTAGCCAAACAATGTCAAAGTCAGAAATCGAAGAAAGAACCCCAAACAGATCCATCCGCAATGAGAATGATGGTAATAATATTAGAGGAAATAAAACAACAGGTAACAACAGCCGCCAATGGACGGTCAAGCAATTGTGAAATAGTAGTGAAATCTTTAGAGGAAATGAGAGGAAAAATAATTTCCACCATCAAAGAGGAACCCAGCATTAAAAATGAGGTAACGAAAACCTTGAAAGAAATGACAAGAGAAATCCTAACTACCATAAACAAAAACCCAATGAACTCCGAGAAGATGATTAAAACCCTAGAGAAAATAAAGAAAGCTGTCACCTCGGAAGAAAACAAAGTCAACAAACCCGAAAAATCAGAAATTACAGATACAACCCAATTGAGAGAAATGATAAACAAACCAGAGTAATAGAACCGAGAGAGTCTGAATCTCTCACTATATTGATCCTATTAGCGGCGAGCCTAATGATAAACATCACCGTACTGAGCCTGATTGCACTCAAACCCAATTCCAGCAAAGAAAGAAACAAAACCCTCAAACTAAAAGAACAATCAAGAAGTATTCGTATCCCAATGGAAGAACAGCTACTCCAAACAACGAACCAACCAGGATATTTCAAATCCTCCCCAAACATTGAAACTAGAGCCGTCATCGAGACGAGATCCCGAACAACAGAATTCTATTAGTGTGACATCTTGACAGTAAAAACATTTCACGACATTATAAACGATAAATTATCCTGATCGAACAACTGATTTCAAAGACTGACACTACGATTAATGATTTTGATTCCTGAGCATGATAATTTTATTTTTATGTGGACCGACCTCGGTCGTTCTTTTTCTTCATCTTTCAACCCATCTGTAAAATGTAGAGTAATAGTAGCATTTTTCTGTATGTGGGTATTGAGGTCACGACCCTGTAGCTCGTGGACCCAATTTGCATGTAGGCACTTGTAATATAGTGCAAGTATTCTGAAAATAATATTATTCATCTTCTGACTTAAATTGCGGGTCGCAATTTTATGGGCCCCCGAGTGTTTTATGTTGGGCTAGAACTGACTTCTAGACCCAAAGTTCTAATTGTGACCGAAATGTGTAGGTACACAGCATACGAAAAGCAAAAGGTATAGTTAAATATTAAAAACCACACCAAATAAACAATAGTAATTAAAGGAAAAACAACAAAAACCTAAAACATAGAAATTAAATAAAATTCATACAGAAGCAAGAAGTTATGTAAAATCTAACTCAAAAATAACCAAATAAACATAGAATTACCAAAAGCAAACTCGAATAACCTAAAAGACGATAAAAAACAGTAAAACATTCCAGAAAAACCCAGAACATTCTATAAAAATGGCGATGACCATCACAACAGTCATCTAGAACAACAAAAGTTAAAGAAAAATAAATAAATTAGTATTAAAAAACAAAAATCTCAAAAAGAAATTCATAAAAACATCAGTTAAAATAAAAATTAAATTAAAAATAAAATAGAATGTTCTGGAACCGTTCCAAATCCATCATGGACGGAAAATTAATGAAAAATAATTAGAAAATAAAAATTTAAAAATAAAAACAAAAATTATAGCACTAAAATTTCCATTAAAAATGTCAAAATCACGAAATAGAAAATTCTGGAATAAAAAGAATTCGAGTTTGTTTTAATGCATCAATACATACACGTGTACAAAATAGGTATATATACCGACGCATTTTCGTCACAATTCAGATATTTTTGTATGCCAAAAATTTTCCTGTCGAAATTTTCGAACCATATTGAAAGTAAGGATGGTGTATTTATTGTATAACTATTATTCATTTTTATGATATATTATAATGATTTTAATTCTTGTCACTTTTTATTATGATTCGATCATTTACAACAAGAGTGACCAGCGTCGTCGAGAGCGGATTGCATCCACGACGCTGATCAGCCTTGCTCCCAAAAACCATTTTCACATGCACGATACGGGTCTACGACCCCACATGCACTAAATTTCATTTTCTTTTTAACCGGAAGGTCGCCACGAACAAATGGTTTCTAACCAGGAGTAGGGCGGTAAATCCATCCAGGTAGTTGGCATAGTCGCAGGGACTATGCGGACGACTAAAATGCGGGCAAGTAATCGCGGGAAACACCTCACAATAAGGCCTACCGTACCGTATCCAGTTGGGTCGGGAAAGTAGGAAAATTTTAATTAAATCGACTTTTTCATTAACCTACATACCAAAAATAAACACTTAACTGTACACAAGAGATACATCACTAAGATCATCTAAACGGGAAAGATCCCAGACTCAAATTATCACAAATCAAGCAGTCGGCTAATTGCATGAACTATTATTCAATATGCTCACTATTGACTATCGATATTAACTTTTATTGATATTATTCATAATTATGTCTGATTTTAAAGATACCCTAATCACATAAACTATTATTTAATATGCTCACTATTGACTATCGATATTAACTTTTATTGATGTTATTCGTAATTATGTCTGATTTCAAAGATACCCTAATCACATAAACTATTATTTAATATGTTCACTGTTAACTAACGATATTAACTTTTATTGATATTATTCATAATTACGTCTGGTTTTAAAGATAACTTAATTGCATAAACTATTAGTTAATATGCTTACTATTAACCTTTATTGATATTATTCATAATTGGGCCTGATTTTAGAAATAACCTAATTGCATAACCTATTACTCCATATGCTCAATGTTAACTGTTTTCATTAGATTTTATAAATAATTATGTCCGATTTTAAAGATAACCTAATCACGTTCAACGATATATTAATCACAAGTTCTTATAATTACCTTATGGATATGGAAATCGTTAAGAATCCCATTTGCCTTATACCACTCCCGGTATTATTATTATTATACTCATCACCCTTTTCTCATCATCTTCATAGAGAGCGTGTCATTCTCATCAGTAGGAGGCGGCATATATCGGGATATTAAACTTGGAGAAAAGGTAATCTTTCTAGCCAATGTCTCAAAGTCGCTAAGGCACCAGTTCATAGTTCTAACCCAACTAGAGATATATAACTTACCTGACCTCCTAACAGGACCTTGGAACTTTATGATAGTACTCGATTCACCAGTATAAAATATTAGTTTGCAAACTTTTATACCAAATATCCTAACTCATTCAAATGCATATATCCAACCTATAAAATGTAAAAATCATAGTTTATAAATTTTTATAACTAAATTTCCTAACTCATTCAAATATATGCATCTAGCTTACCAAATATAAAAATCATAGTTTATAGATTTTCACACCTGTATATCCAAATTGATTCTGATGCATACATTTAACTTATGAAATATTTAAAAATAATGGCTTATAAATGTTCATACCTAATATCTTAACTTATTTGGAATGGGTATACTTAGTATACAAAACATTGAATGATAGTTCAGAAACTTTTATAAATGACCTTCTGAATTATGTATTTATAGCCCAGTACCTGAATATCCTAATTTAGTGATATGTATTTAACTTACAAAGTGTCAAGATGATAATTTAGAAATCTATCTAATTAACCCTAAAATTGCATATTTACCTAAATGTCCTAGATTCACTTATTTTGATATATATTCATATTTAGCCGATAGGTGGTTGGACTAATAAGTTATAGATATTCATCAATGACCCTGGGATTTATCCTCGTCACTTACGTCCCAAGTTACTAATCCCCACATATATTTAGGCGGTAAAACACAAAACGATGCGGGTGCTATTATTATTTTGTTCTGCCGCCATATTTATTACGATCGTTATTATTAATATTAGTATTATTACACTTAATATTATTATTATGATTATTGCTATCAGTATTGTCATAGTTACTATTATTAGTAACATCATTATTAGTAGAACATTACCAGTGATAAGAAAATCCAAAATCAACAATATCGACTTTCTCTCCCTCATAGTAGCATCCGACCAATAATATCGCTCATATTATTAGCAACAACCCTACAAACCAAGGGTTCCCCCCTACGAACTACCCCTAATTGATCGAATAAGTGACATATACTCTCCCCTACGCGAGCCAATCGCCATCAACCATGCTAGTAGAGATTCTAACCCTTCGGAAAAATCTACCTCACCTCCGCGAATTTAACCTTTGTCACCCAGTAGTAGTTCGCATGTAAGCTATGAAACCTGAATCAGAATACCTACCCAGTAGAACCAAAAAGTTGGAAATGACAACCGAACGTAAATACTAATTGTATAGGTTCCCATGGGGAATTAGCACAATTACTTATTAATTATTAGTCAATGTTACGTAAAATTACTTAATGAGAAACAACAAAAGCGAAATGTATTTAATGAAATGAGAAAATTTTTTACTTACGAAACCATTTTAGTCAAAAAGAATTTTACAGATGACGTTAAGGAATGTTCAGAGGGGGATGGCTCAGAAAAACTCGAGTTCCAATTCCTGTGGCACTGATTAATAGCATCCTAAAACAACTAGAAATTCCCAAAATTATTACATAAGTGGCTACGTAGCAGGAGCAACGACACGCTTTGGATTAACACCAAGCGATAACAACTCAAACGCGTTAACCGCCTGAAATGCCATGGCCACATTAGGGACTTGCAAACCCATCCCTGAAATTAGACCAGCTTAAAACAAGAAAACAAAAAATGAATGAAAGATTGACTTACCGTCGAGTATCAATTGATGAGTGAGCCACTTACAACCACTATGGTCAGGGATTCACAGAGAGCTGAATGTAACTTCAGTCAATTTGCAATATCCGCTTCCCACAGTGGATCAGGGCAGCACAAATTCCACTAACTATTTTTTTTTTGTTTTGTTACCTTTTTTTTTATATCCTATATAGTAAATTAATAAATTAAAATTTTAATTAACTTAAACAACAGACTTTAATATGGATAATTTTAACTTTAATTTATAGAAGCTAAATTACCCTTGTTTATGGCATTAATTACTAAATCAGTAAGGTGACTTTAAATTTATTAAAATCGAACTTTAAATATAACTCAGAAAATGAAAGCTAATTTTTTGTATTTTATATTAATCACCAAATCCGTAAGACTATTGTCGAGTGGGTGAATATTTGGGTGAAATGTATTATGTTTGAAATAAATTGTAATGTGGTGTTTGGGCATGTTGGAGCGATCAGGAGTACCAAGATTCGTTTGATATATTTTTCTTTATTTTGATCGTTATAGACATGTCCTATTCTGAATTAACGAACGCACAGGTCGGGCCCTCATCATCCGTCTTAAGCCACGAACTGACACATGAGGAAGGGGACGAGATCAACAGATTGGATCAGGAGGGCGAGATCACTCGCCTGAGGTCCAGGTGGATTTGGTATAAAATCCATGACTGGACCTACCAGAATGTGGTCCCAGTGACCCCGAAGATAGAGCCGTACCTCAATGACACGTATTTGGCTCTGATCGACGCCTTCGACGATGCGAAGAGAGCAGTGGACCGATTACACTGTCTCGAGGAAGCAACCCTGGCCGGCGAATTGGAAGACTGTGACGGGTACGCACGGGCCCAATGTCACCCAAGGCGAACTGCGGCTCTCCAACGTGGGCTAGAATATCCAAGAAGCCCTGGACCGAATCGGCCGAGTAAGCGAGGACGACCGCGGAAAGGCGCCGGTTCCGCCCGGGAGATTGGGGCGGACGAGGATCGAGACTTATAGTTAAACGTTATATAGCCAAGATGATTTTGTCGTTAATACCAGTGCAAATCCTGTGATGTGATGGATGTTTTCTAGTACCTTGCACGCCTTGGCAGTATGTGCCCATCTAACTACTCTGTTGTGTTCTGGTCATCTCGGCTAATTTCGTTATTGATATTGTTTTGTCCTGATCGCCTTTATTAATTAGTGTTATTATTAATGATAATTTTTTTTTGCTTGATTGTTTATTTATGTGTTAATTATTAATATTAATTTTATTGTGTGCATCGCTTCTGATTTTCAATAAATTTTTTTTTCAACGGGGGGACCATTGTTACTACCAACTCTAATTTGCGCAGCGTTGACTATTACAACTACACTATAGACTTTGGTGAAATCCATAGAGGCAAGTCTAGGAGTACGCAGCGGGGAGCGGTGACGTAGGGGCGACGTTCATTCAGTAATAATAACGTACACTACCCCACGCCGAGGTAATAATCTCTAATGTTGTCTATTTTAGTGTTACAACTCCTGGAAGAAATGAGGGCAGACAGAGAGAAGGCGCAGCAACAAGCCGAGGAATACCGGGCTAAGTTAATGCGACTTAAGGCCCATTGCCGAAATTTCGAGAGCACTTGGTTCCCGCCCACAGAGATGAAGAAGCGAATGAAACTCATCACCCAATTGCAACTCCAGAGCGCCCAGGATCAAGTTGAGTTGCGGGCCCTCCGCATGAAGGTGAGGGAGTTGGAGGTCAAGATACATCAACAAGACCTTGATCGGGAGGTCATTTCTAAGATCCGACCTATGAGCGAACTGGTTCACCAACGGAAGGAAAGCGTGCCGAAGCCCTCGAAAAAGAAGATCCGGCCGGGTAAAGCGGCTAGGGCAAGAATCCGCCAGGCCAGTCAGGCTCAATTGACCCTCCATCCTATTGGAGTAGAGACTACCCTAATCAAACCGACCAGGACTCTATAAGTTGTTCGATTGGTCCAAATAAAAATTTTACGAGTGTTTCCTTATCTGTACATTTTGATTTTCTCACGCGATTGATTGTTATCACGGGGACGAAGAGAAATCGGACATAGACCTTCTATCGGTAGTCCGTGAACCCCAGTGGGTGCTAGACAATTATAGTATGTTAAGCATGCTCACTTTTTGCTAGTGCCCAAGCCCTTGATACAGTACCAACGTTGATTGCTCAACGGGTATCAAGTGGTCAGCTAAAACTTGTATTTTGGGTTACGCTGGAAACAGCACGAGGGGGTAAAGATTTACAGTACCTGTAACCCACCACATATATAATTGTATATATAAATTCTAGTAAGTACGTAAGGATTTTTTATTTTACAAATCAATACAAATTTGGAAAGACTACCGGCTACAAAGAAAATTGAATCTCATCACTGAGTATTTATTAAAAAAATTGACTACGAATAAGCAAAGATTTTAAAAAAAACATCGATATCTTCACTGATTCATAGTCAATTTTTTATTAAATACAATTTCAATATTGTAGACGACGTTATTGGTTTGGTCCATAGCTAAACTTATTCTATCTCTAAATTTGTGTTAAAGATTGCAGACAACAGCACTTTTATGATTTGATTGAATAGGTAAAAGATTACCAACATTAGTCTAACGTCTGCCGAAACAATTAGAGCTTTGGGTAATATAAAACCATTTGTTACGGAAAAAACTGTGACTATGGACCACAGCTGGCAGATTCTAGAAGATTTATTTTAATTCACTTTTTACATGTTTCTATTCGCAGACTGCATTTTCTTCAAAAGAGAAGTTTTCATCTTCAATTCCATTGCTGTGTAATGATTACGCCATGATTCATATATCCATTAATTAATTTTAATTTATGACCTCCTTGGGTCTTGTTTTATTTTGCTGTATGAACCATATGAACGTTTATGGAAAGTAAAAACCTTCTTTTTAAAAGTCTGTTCATGTGTGATTTACTAAATTATTTAATTTTTTTAACATGTTAATCTGTTATGCATTACACGGAAGTTATATATGGGTTGCATAAGAAAATCTTTTCCCTGGACCTAGATAAGAATGGCAAAGGGTAGGAATATGTTTGTTTTTACTTAAATAATCAAATTAATTAATATTCCAACTTTGAACCAGGTGTAGTTTTAACGCGGACTTCTTCGGTAATTAACTTGTTAAATATTAGCAAAACTTTTATAATTGAATAGACAAAACAATTTTTATGTTATTGGATCTATACTGCTAAACTCAATTTTTAAAAAATATGAGTTATCGAGAAAATAAAAAAAAAGAAAATGAAGACTAATTTCAGTTTAAATGGTTGACATGATTAGCAAAATGTTCATTTGTCTCTATAATTTACGAATTTGGAGAAAAAACTCAGAAAGGTCAATAACATCTCAAAGCATTATTTAATAAAAATTTGTCATTTTTATGCCAAAAAAGAATAAATAAAATAAAAATATGTGGCTAATAATATAAAATTTAAGTTAAAACTTTTTATATCTTATTTTGAAATGAAAAAGTTCAAGAAAAAACAAATTCATAAATTGAATGAAAATCACCAACCTGTACTATAGAAGCTTTTATTCCTTACAAACCGGTGTATTCAAACAAATGAAGCAAATGCTCTAAAGTAATTTTAATATAATATATGTACAAAATTTAAATAGTTATTTTAATTAACTTAATCAAATTTACTTTATTTTGTTTTAATTTAAGATGAATTTTGAAACTTCTTTATAGAACCAAAAATCCTGATGGTCTGTCTTCACATAAAAACAAAATCTTTTTGGTGACTAGGGAAATTATTATTGATTAAAATAATTTCAACATACAGGTAGTCCTCGACTTACGACGGTTCGGACTTACGACCAAAATTATTTCCTAAAATTATTTTTCCCAATGGGCCTGATTTTTGTTTCGAACCGAACTAAAAATTAAACCAATTAATTTTCCTTAATTAAACACTATTAATTTTATAAGTTACCTACTATTTTAGTTTTTAACAACAAAACAAATTTAGAATTAGTAAAAAATTAAATTAGCAAGCCTTAAAAAATATTCAGCACTTTTAAATTGTTTAGCTACAACTAATTTAAAAACAAAACGACAGCATAAATTTATCTGTCATATGAAAAATTTAAAGGCTAAAAAAGGCCCGATTGAGTTAGCCATTTTAATTTTTTAAAAGTGAATAATTTTTTTATCCCAAAAATGTCTGTGAATAATAGAAGTAGAAAAAATAAGAGAAGTGCTATAGATTTAGAAATGAAACATAAGTTAATTAAAGAGCATGATAGTGGTAAAAAGGTGAAAGACATAGCGCATGCCTTTAAACTATCCCATTCAACAATCTCAACAATTTTAAAAGATAAAGATCGAATTTTAAAAGCAGTTCGAGAATCAGCATGTATGCAATCTACAGTTTTAACCAAAAAAGGCAAGGGGCCATGCATGAAATGGAAAAGTTGTTGGTGATTTGGATAGAGGATTTGATCATAAAACAAATTCCTCTTAGCCTCGCAATTATCAAAACTAAAGCTCTAAGTCTTTTTGAAATGTTGAAATTAAAGGTAGGGGAAGGCCATGATCAGACATTCATTGCAAGTAACGGCTGTTTTCAAAAATTTAGGAAACGAGAGAATTTACAAAATGTAAAAATCTCTGGAGAGGCAGGCAGTGCTGATAATAAAGCTGCTGAGGATTTTGTAGCTAAATTCGATGATTTCCTTAAAGAAGAAAATTATACCAACGAACAAATTTTTAATGTTGATGAAACCGCGCTTTATTGGAAGAAAATGCCTGATCGTACGTACATTCATAAGAAAGCAAAACGTATGCCAGGTTTTAAGGCACATAAAGATCGCATCACAATTTTATTGGGCGGAAATATTGCTGGGTATAAATTGAAACCTCTTGTAATACATCGATCAAGAAAACCAAGAGCATTTAAAGGAGTGGATATCAATATGTTACCAGTACATTACCGCACAAATAAAAATGCTTGGATGACGCAATTACATTTTGAGGACTGGTTAATGAAGGTATTTGCGCCTGAAGTAAAAGAATATTGTAATCGACAGGGCATTGCTTTTAAAATCCTCTTATTACTGGATAATGCACCTGGACACTCACCATATCTTGGCGATCTCTCTCCGAACATAAAAATTATGTATTTACCTCCAAATACCACCAGTATTTTACAGCCAATGGATCAGGAAGCTATTGCCACATTTAAGGCTCACTATTTGAAAATCACATTTAGTCAAGCAATTAAAGCACTTGAAATGAGATCACTCTAAAAGAATTTTGGTCGAAATATAATATGCTTCAAGCAATTAAAAACATAGCAGGTGGATGGCAAGAGGTCAGACCTTCATGTATG
This sequence comes from Schmidtea polychroa, assembly GCA_959609185.1. Lineage (NCBI taxonomy): Eukaryota > Metazoa > Platyhelminthes > Tricladida > Dugesiidae > Schmidtea > Schmidtea polychroa. Next base: position 10,776 of record CAUHTR010002507.1, read on the forward strand.
AGTGGAATATGGAAAAATCTAACAAAGCGACTTCAAGAGAATGTTAGTTCGACAATTGAAAGTGAAATTGGCATTGAACAAATTACCGCTCAGATCGTAGAGCTTCGTCAGCACTTAATCTTGATGTTGACAATGCAGATATTAACCAACTTATTGAATACCATGTAGATAATCTAACGAATGAAGATTTATTGAATCTTGAAGGACAATGTGTTGCGGATGAAAGCAAATCAGACGAGGAAGAAATGCCACAAAAAATTTTTCGGCAAAAGAAATGGCTGCAGCTTTTCACCAAATTCATCAGGGAATGCAAAAATTGGAAGAAATGGATGCTAATGAGGAAAGATTTACAAAAGTAAATAAGCTTATTGAGAAAAATATGGCATGTTATTATGCAATTTATAGCGAAATGAAAGTTCAAAGTGTGCAAACAACATTAGACAGGTTTTTTTTAAAATCTGCCACTGAAGGTGCAGTTGTTCAAGATAACTCAATGGATTATATTAATGTGATAAGTTCGGATGACGAGGACAAGTAAACATGTAATTTTAATTTAATTTATTTAATATAAATGTATTCATGGCTTTTTATTATAATTTTAAATAAAGACTGAACTATGAATTTGTATTTTGCTTCTAATAATCCGTTTGTATTTTTGTTCTTTTTTTATTTATTTTTTTATATGAACTCGGCTTACGACCAACTCAACATACGACCGTTGCTCGGGTCCCTATCTCGGTCGTAAGTCGAGGACTACCTGTAATTGAAAAGCGGATAAATTTCAAGAATAATTGATGAATTTTTTAATAAAATAATGCTTTCATTTATTTTATTTTATTTTAATTTACATCTAGTTAATATTACGAAAGAAAACAATTAATCAAAACATAGCTTAATCTAAATATAGGTTAATATTTTAAATAAAAACAATTTTGTTTTTATTATGTATCTTTTTTAACAAAGCTATTGACAACAGCTACCGCAAATATTATACCAATTTGAATTAATTTTTTTGTTTCAATTATCACATAACCAATAAATAAAATAGCAAATTATTAATTAAACAACTCTGTTTTCTTTTTATAATTCAATTTATTTTTAATGGATAAACTGTAATTTTACACACCAAATGAAAATTATTATAAAAATAATAATAATAAAAAAGAAACCATTAGAAATTATCAATTTTAATTATGCAGTATTTAACATCATGTTCACGCATCGATGAGCAAAGTTTAGAGAAAATTGAAAGCAGAAAAACATTTCTTTCTTACATCAAAAAATCGGGTCCATAAAAGTGCAAAAAGGAAAATAAATATGAATTCTATTATTATAAATTTTACATGTTCTGTATAATTACAGGAATTATAGTAACTGCATAGAAATAACTAAATTATTTATAGTCAAGGCGACGTTGGATATGTTTTATTGAAATGTTTTTAATTTTTAAATATAATTTTTGTTTAATTTAAATTTAGAAAATATTTATAAATACGGTAAATTTTTACTTTATGGTATTTCATAAGTAGAATTTTGTAAATCAATTTATTTAAATATTAAATTTAAATTATTTAAATTGTTGTTGGTATTTAGAATAAGATTAAATTTGTTAATGTAATATTTATTTAAATCCTAAATCTGCCACTATTTCATTTAGTAAAACAATCAGACAATTTTCTCAATAATAATACTTATATCAATAAATACGTCCGGACACATTTTAATTTAATTTAATTCAATATATTATTTAATTATTTACTGATATCCTCACAATCAATGATTTAAGATTTCGACAATTATTGATATGAATTCATACGCCCTATTAGGATTCTCATCCGTTAACACATTAATATCTGTTTGCAAATCACTAAATAATTCCATAAATTTTATTTAATAAATTATACACTCAAAACTTAACTTTTCTTTTGTTTCTTATTTAAACAAATTTCAATCTTTCTTTAAAATATTTTTCGATAAAAATATTTTTAAAATTTAACAAAATTTCTAATTAAAACTTTTAGAATCTTTCATCTTTCTCATATTCCTTCTTAAGAAATTTTTTAAGTTTTTCCACGTTTCTTTCAATCTTTTTATGATTCTCGTTTATTAAGATATATCGTCTGCCATATACTTTCTCGATCACTTTATATGGTCCCTCATATCTGTCCTGGCTTTTGTTGCGTGTTTCTAATTTCACTAACACCTCTTCTACTACGTTGAATTTCCTCCTTGTTTGTTCTTTTTGTTCTTCATTTACCTGTTTTTCTTTTGACCCGTACCATTTTCCTCTGCTAATCTTTTTTCCAAAAAACTATCTCTGCCGGGCTTTTTCCTATCGTTTTTTGTTTGGTGTCCTTTAATGTAAATTCGACTTCTGGTACTATCTCTGCCCAATCCGTTTTCCTTCTGTCCAGTAAAGTAGCATTTATCAGGTCTCGTATTGTCCTGAATTGCCTTTCTATCTGTCCATTTGTTTGGTGATTGTATGGACTCGAAAACATAACTTAATATCAAGCATCTTTGTGAATTATCTCATCATTCCTGATTTTAACGCCTTCCCATAATCAACTCTTATCTCCTTTGGGCATCCAAATCTTAAAATCCATTTTTCTAAAATCGTTTTCTTTATTGTTTCCTCGTCTTGTCTTCTTATAGCTGTCAAGACTTGATACTTACTATACTGGTCTATTATACCCAATATATACTTCTCACGTCCTTTTGTTTCTTGCATTGGTCCAAATATATCCAAGAATATAATTTCGAACATCTCGGTTGATTCTAGTTTTTTTACTGGTTCCTTCGTTGTAATTGTTATAGCCTTGGTTTTTTGATAAGTCTCACAACTTCGAATAGTGTCCTGAATCTGACTCCACAGGTTTTCCCCAATATATCTATTTTTCATATAATCGACTATCTTCTCGACTCCAGCATAACACAATTTTTTCGTAATTCTTCCAAATTTCCTTGTTGATTAGTGCTTCTACCTTCTTCTCTGATAGAGACTAGTAATCTAGTTTTTATCTTTCCTTTCTTAGCTTCTTCGTGAGCCATTTGACATTGAACTCACGTGTCACATTTAGTTCTGGACACCATGTCTGCATTTTGGTGATTAACACCCTTTCTCTATTCAACGATTATATGCAAACTGCTTATATAATTGATCCAGGTTTGGAATTGTGAAGTAATTGGCTTCTTGGTTGTCATCATAAACGTGATCGCCTTGTGGTCTGTCCTTAGCTTGAATCTCCTTCAGTAGAGAAGTGCTTAAAATGAATACAAAAATAGTATACCGCCAATAGTTCCTTTCTTGTAATGCAATTTCCATTTTCATGGCTCGTCATCGGGTGTGATCCATATGTAATTACTCTCTCCTTTCCATCTTTATTTCTTTGTGAAAGCACTGCTCCAATGGTATCAAAACTGGCATCAGTATCTAAAATGAATTCTTTTCTCAGATCCGAAAAGCATAGGATTGGTGCCGTAGTGAGTGCTAACTTCAATCCTCGAATACTTTATTCGTTTCTTCAGTCCATTTCAAATTTTTGTTATTCAAACCGCTACATAATTGTTCTAACATCCTTGCTTTTTTTGCATACTCATTGATGAATCTTCTATAATAATTGCTAATTCCTAGAAAGCTTCGAAGTTTCTTTACGCAACTTGGCTTCCCAAAGTTTTGTATAGCTTGAATCTTAGAAGGATCGATCTGTACTCCTTCTTTGCTGATTATGTGTCCTAAGAATCTAATTTCTTTCTGTATTATTTGACACTTTTCTGTGTAAATTTTAGTCCTGCTTCTTCGATCGCTTTTAATACTTCACTGAGTATTGTATAATGTTTTCCTTTACTGCTCGAATAAATCAGAATGTCATCCAAATACACCATTGCTCCATTTATTTTGCCTATTACCTTTGTCATCATTTCCTGGAACGTACCTGGTGCCACAGCAATTCCGAACGGCATTCTATTGAAATAATATTGACTTTTCTTTGTTAAGAAGGCTGTTTTCTCTTACGCTTTTTCATCTAACTCCACCTTGTAATATCAAGGTCGATTGAGCTAAAGAAACGGACCATCCTAACAAATCTAACATCTCGTCTATGTTTGGCGTTGGAAATGCCTGCCTCTCTGTTACTGCGTTCAGCTGCCTGAAATCCAAGCATAGCCGAATATTCTTCTTCTCATTTTTCCATTTGTGTGTTCCATGGGGAGTTGCATTAAAAAACAGCTCACACCCATTACGTTTATTCGTGCTCCGGAGTTTAATAAACAGTAGAAAATTGCCCTATTAATCATTACTGTTACACTAGGTCTTTCTTGTAGCTTGTTATACACAATTTCTACCTCCTGCATGCTTCAATTGTTCCAATTCTTTCCACTACCTCTTCAAACTTTTCTCTCCTTAGGAACCTGTATACTTTCTCACTTGGCCTTTCTACATTCTCCCACTTTTCTAGCCCTTGAGGATATCCCATCCAATTTCTGTTAGTATATGGCTCCACTAACTCACCTACTAGTGGAGCCCTGTTGTTTGGGTATGTCCTACTAAACTTATCTGCATATATCCCTACGTACGATTTCATTAATCCGGGTGTATCTGTTTCCTGTTGGTCTTTGTTTCTTGTAACTCGACTTTGTATAACATTCTTCAGATCCATGACCATTTCTGTTGCATCTTTTACACAGTATTTCTTGACATAACCTTCTTACATGACTTTCTTTCCTACAACCAAAACATCTTGGCACTTTTTATCTGGACAATTCCTACTTATATGTCCGCTTCTCTGACACGTCCAGCACTTTATCTTACTTCTTATTTTGTATAATTCCCTTTCCATTCTATAGTAAAGCCAAAATTACATACAAAAAGAAGGAGCTATCTTCTAAATATAAAATATTGTAATCGATAATGAAAACGATGAATGTGATATAAGTAATCATTATGATGATGACGTTATATTATATGTTGATCTTTATTTTTTATATATTGTATATTATTATTTACCATTTCATATATCGTTCGAAGATTTGAATATAGCAAAAAGATTTGGATTTTCAAAAACAAGTATCAAGTCTGAAAAAGATGCATTACAGATACAAAAACCGAGATATTTGAAAAGTGATCTGAAACAGAATATCAAATTAAAAGTAACCTTTCCTTTTGATCAGCCATATACGTTTACTTTTAAGGATGACTTTTATATAACAGACAATGACTAGTTTCAAGTTTATATAATTAAAAATTGTTCCCATATTTGTTTTTAGTATTGATGTTTAAAAGACTTCTTTTTTAAATTTGAATTGAAACCTGATATTAATATTGTCAAATTTGATGGAAGTTTAACAAAAACATTGGGATTATCAAAAGAAACAATTTTTCAAAATGGTAAAGTTTGTGAGGGTATAGTAAAACCAAAAATAATTAAACTTCCTCAGCAAATGGTTATTTACAGTAATATCATTGAGCCCGTCATTGTTGATGATTCTAGTATTCCTTTTTTGAAATCAATATGGGTTGTAAAGTATGAACAGGATGAAGTTGTACAAATCACCATAGGAAATCCCATGTATTTTCCTATTTCAACCTTACGCATAAACAATATAGAAATAAATATACACGATGATTCTGATAAATTAATCGATTTTGCACAAGATTCAAAGACTCATTTGATGCTACACTTTCGTAAAGTAAATGAAAAATTCAGATATTATTTCAATATATAGTGGTAGACAAGCTGGTGGTGAATTACCATATTTCATTCGTAAACAATATGGATCCGGTTGGTAGCGGGAAAATAGTAAATTTGCACTCTCAATTCTTAAATATATATGAATTTTCGGCATGAAAACTGCTAACGATGTGATTATGAATGATAAAAAGATATTACTATCTCTGAAAACATATGCTTTATCCGAAATAGGAAAGGTTTTCCGAGTGTTATGGGTATGTTTTAAAAAGTCAAAAAACAGAACAATCTCCGTTTACTGTTCTAAAACGTAAAAGACACCGGTCATCGCATATAAATAAACGGATGAAAGGACATGAAACTATATTTGAAAAAAGATTTGCGGTAAATCTAAATTGTGTATATTTCATAGATCATCATATTCGAGCATTCGAAGAAGTTTTTCCAATGAATTTTATTACAGATAATAGAAAAGATGTGGAACTTTACATCAATGGTTCTAAAACTGAATATTTAGATTTAAATGATACATTGTTAACTATTCAGATCAAGGTTGTAGATAGAGATAAAAATGTTTTGGGTGATGCTGATGCTACGACACCTAATAACCTTTTGTTTCATACGCTTTTTAAAGATGCTATTCTTAGATTTAATATTATCAAGATTGAATGTGGCAACAATACATATATTCACAAGGTAATAATAGAAACTATTTTAAATTATAATAGTGATACTAAAATTACATGTCTTACTCCTATTGGTTATGCATCAACTTATACTTATATCTATAATATAGTGGTGTAGCCTTAATATTAAAGTACTTTAAGTTGACTAACATATTTTTTCATAAATTTTCTAAGTATTTTATTAAAGCTTTTATTCATTTTCCCACTATGTGTTAATGAATTTATTTTATAATATAAGGTTATCTATGTTTGATAATGTATGAAAGTTTTATATTATGTGTTGAAGTACACTGATTTTAATTATATAATATAAGACTGGTGTGATTATCATAATATATAGAAGTTTTTATAATATGGCGTGACCTACATTTTAATTTAGCGACTTTGGAGGTCATTTCCATGGAAACTAAGCATTTTTTATATATAAATACCGTATATTTTCGTGACCTACATATAATTCTGAGTCGATCTTGATATTTTCCAGCGGGGGTGGTGTGAATGCGACACTACCATATACTTCTGGCAATTTTCTCCATCTAAGTTTTTGTTCAATTTTTATTTTGTCCCTCTTTACTCTGGGCTTCTCAATTTATAATACAGCTTACAAATTCCGTTTGTTACTGATAATTCCTTCATTCCTAAGTGTTTTCCATTTAAATTTAGACTTTTCTATTTAAATTAGATCTGAGGCTCAAAAATTGTGTTGTTATTGCATTGGCTGTAAAATACATAACTCATCCTTAAATTCTCCTTTAGACGATGATGATAAATTTTTGTTTTTGTTTTCCCTTTCATTTCCTTATGTACTTATTATTTAAGAATGACCTTATCTTAAATGTTAACTATATTATTTCATTTTATAGATTTTCTTTTATTTCATCCCGTTTCCGGATGTGTTTCTATTAAAAAATTAAAGAAATTAAAATATTAGTAACTTAATATGTCTATTAGTTTAAACTTTAATAACATAATGATAAAACATTTCTTGAATTTTCTTCCTTACTTGTACAAGTTACAACATGTCATGTCGCGTAGTTAGAATAGCTTTAATTACAGCACTAAATGAAAGTAGGAAAAATATCAAATGAAAAAATTAAACATTTTGATAGTATGTTTATGTTAAAAGTTGAATTGTATATTAAATAATTCACAATATCTGAAGGCCTATATATTTCCATTAAAGGAGCAAAATTTGGATGATTTTTGATTTCTCAGATTTATTTCCCACATGATGATCAGAAATACTAAGTATTCGAATTCGCTTCAACTTCTAATTAGTCGGGTCTCTGCGCTCCGGTTTTCCCTTTGGCTCGGGGTTCTCATTAGCTATTAATTATTTTTTAATTAGTTTGTTATTTTATTATAACATTTTCTAGAGAACCCTCCCTAAATTTTTATTAATGTTTCTGGATTTGTCTCATGATTTCGCGTTCAACCATAGCCAATCCCCCGATCGATATTAATTTCTACATTTTCATAAATTTTTTATTAATTTAACAATTTTATTATTTTGGTGTTTTTATTGATTTTTAATATACTTCCGTTTCATTTTGTGCCTTAAAAATTCTAATATATTCTTGTAAATGGTAATGCAGCTTTTCGGCATACTATAATGGCGGTTCACAGTATATCTTCAAATTATCACTAATTTTGGTAGGAATTAACTTCGACTCTGGTTTCGCAAGTTCTTTCAATTATAACATAATTCAACAAATGAATAAGTTTATTTCTTTTTAATAAATCACAAAGTATCAATGAAAACAACTTATTATTCAATATTGCTTATTAAAGATGCCTGAGGAAAATAAAAACGAACTTGATCCACTTTTTTATGAACGTCTTAAACAATTAAATCAATTAAAAACTAAAATTCAATTAAAAGACATCTTCACAAAATGAAAATCACTCAAATATTTTCTTTAGTTCTCATTTTAAAACAAATAATTTAAATTTTACATTTCAAAAAGTATATAACAGAAGAGTGAAGAAAATCAAATATCAAAAAAAATAAAACCATGAAGTCCATTATATCATTTAACTTTGACCTATCAGCATTGTAAATCTCTTTTCAATAAAATTAAAAAAATTTAAAATTAAAATTAAAAAGCACTTTATTTAATAAATCATTAAAACATTTTAAATAACAATTAAAATTTTTCCAAATATGAATTTCACAATTTTTCCATTTATTTATTTAAAAAAAAATATTTGTAAAATAATTATTTCTTCAATAATATTTATTAAATGTAAATCTTTATTATTAAATATTTTTATTTAATTCAAAACTTATCATTATTTAGATAAACATAAAAATGAAAATAAATATATTTATTTTATTTAAAAAGTACAGTTATTCTTAATAAAGAATGGTTGAATAATAATTAATAATACCTTTTACTACCAAGAGTGAGCATGATATTGTATAACATAGGAGCCTTTCGTTTTGAAAAAAGTCTTACACAGTTGCCAATTTTTAAATGACATTCTATTGAAATCTTGACAAAAATAAATATTGTCTTCCTTATTTATCCAACTGAAAGGATTAAAATACTCTGGAGAATAAATCTTAAATGATATTTTATCCATGTCATCTGAAAATCGTATCCGATAGTCTCGCAATGTATTTGACAATAAAATTGGTCCCGTAACTATTTCCGGTACATTTAGATTTGACGAATTCGCTTGTTTCATAATATTAAAAATCAGTTCCATCCAAAACTCATGTCGAGGAGTCGAATACATGAAAGAATTTTGAACATAGCCTTCAGGTAAGCTGGTATCATCATATTGGCCGTCCATCGCCCCGAAAACCATAGAATAATTATTTAGTAAATGTTCAAAAGGTTTCAAACATTCATTGTCTAAGTCTGTATAAATGCCACCAAAATGAAACATGTAAAAATATCGAGCAGCATCCGCTTTATAAATTGGTTCGGAAAAACTATTATAAGTTGAAAGAAACCAAGGATAATATTTTGATATTAAATTAAAATTGTCATCATCTGTCCAAAACATATACGTCCAATCTTTGAAGCATTCTTTCGTCCAAGATTTCGAGTAATTTTTAAATCTAACTGGTACGCTTGAGGATTTCCAAGATTGATGAATAATCTTCGTACCCTTAAAATTTCGAATGTTTTCCGATTTATGTTTTCGAAAAATATATATTAAAATCAATATTAAAACTATAATAATTACATATTTAACGAAACAATAGAGATAAAACCGAGATTTCATAAATTATTTTCTGAATATAAATTAATTGTGACACGTACTAATTTAATTGAATTTATTGAAATAATTGTATGTAAATAAACGTGTATTTCAAAAGTGCAAAATAATGATAATTTTGACTGTAAATATATTTTTGAAAAATATATAAAATTTAATAACAATTTTATTGTACATTATATATATTAAAAACTTGACTATGAATCAGTAAAGACATAAAAAAACATCGATATATTTACTGATTTATAGTCAAGCTTTTTAATAAATACAATGTCAATGGAAAATAAATCAGTGGCGAAATTTGAAAGAAGTTCTTATAATTTTATTTTAATTTATAACTAATTCATTATTATTATTATTATAAGAATATAAAGTTCTATGATAGTCTTATACATAAAATTAATCTAATAATTTCCCTATATATTTATTATTTTCCTTCGATTAAAACAACGAAAATAGAATCTAGAAACAAAATATTTTGTTCTTTAATAAGAAATAGATTATTTCATAAATGGTTCATGAAAAATTCTATCAAAATATCGGACAGAAAAATTAAAAGTCTAAAACATGTCAATTTTTGAATGAATTAAACTGTGATATTTCTATTAGAACTGAAATAATATTGACCAATAGACATTGAAAATTAATTTCAAATTATCAAACGCAATTTTTCAGTCAATATGTTTTGGATAAAAATTTCTTAATAATAATAATAATAATAATGATAATAATAATAATAATAATAATAATAATAATAATAATAGATAATAATAATAATAATAATAATAATAATAATAATAATAATAATAATAATAATAATAATAATAATAATAATAATAATAATAATAATAATAATAATAATAATAATAATGAGAAATTTGAAATTTTTATAGTCGAACCAAAATTTGTACATAGAAGCATTTTCTAAAAACAAGCAAAATAATTTAAATAAAATACCACCAATTTAAGTTGTCAGGTTTCATCTCTAACCATTTCAAACAAAATAAATATGAAATAGTATCAGGAAAGAAATTATTCGACAAATAATCAGAAGCCCATTTAATCTCATACAATGGATGCGACTAAGCCGTATCTGTCGATGACATTTCGATGTCTAAGAATCCATTTCTTTTATGCAATCTCATACGGAATCCATGGTTAATTGCTAAATTTAGCCCGTAGAAAAATGACTGATAAAAATATTGAGGTTTATTTACAGAAATAATTTCTATTATAAAATTATTAGTAGAATAACATTAACAGTACAAGATTTTCTTTTTAATTATTTATATATAACTATATATAAAGTTTTTAAAGTAACTATTTGGATAAGGAATTTTTATAATTTGTTTGAATAAGCAATTTAAAATCTATATAGTTTTTCCTTTCCTACCTGAAAATTACAGCGAACTTATCGAAATATACTATATATATTATGAATACTGTGAATCAGTAAATATATCGATGTTTGTTTAATAAATACAATGGAAAAGAAATCAGTGGTGAAATTTGAAAAGGAAAAAAAGTACATTTGTTACATTTGTTAATTGCATATTTTAATTACATTTGCTAAAACAATTTATTAAGAAGTTATTAATGTTGTTAATAAATACGCTGCATAAAATTTATTTATCTTTCTAATGAATATAATATTTTACAGAAAAATAATTTACAATGATCATTTAATGATAAAGACATATTTTGAATGACATGAAGAAAATAAATTAATTTTGTTATATATACATTTTTCGTTTAAAATGTTGTAGATGATGTCTTAGTTACATTTCTTGAGAGACTAAGGGATACCATGAAGTGTCTTATTTAATGATAAAATAAATTGAAAAAAATTATTTAGTGTTTCAAAATTTTTTTCACGATTTTCGAAACGTAAATTAGTAATGAATTCGTTTGGAAATATCAAGTAAAAAATCATAGATCGGGTAGCACTACCGAATCAGCATTCGGTTTTAGAAATTCAGAAAATTCTGAAGAGATTCAAAGAGCAATTTCCCATTAATTATAGTCACAAAATCGTGTCTCATTTCTGGCTAACAAACTTGATTTAAAAGACCATACGAAATACTCCTAATTTATTTATTGTTTTAAAAGGAATTGAACTGCATCTTAACTTATCTGGTGTTAATAAACTCGTATTTAATATGACAGCTGATATACTAGTTAAAGGGTAGAAAGCCACAGGGTAATTATAACCTTGGATAAATTTAATTTAGCAACATAATTGGGATTTATAACTGAGTTTTCATTATTGTCTTAATCACGATTTGATCATCACTCTCAAATATATCAAGGAACGGAGGTCTGTGTAAAGGATAAAGAACTATCCTTCTATGATATATAGAAAAGACTTCATTGGTTGTATAATTCCTTTCACATTCTGTCAAACGTCGAATATTTCGACAGACAATAGTAGAGGTTTTGTGAAAAGAAAGTGAAAAACTTTACTATAAACTATTTGATGCAGTGTTAATAAGCTAATTTTTATATTAGCTAAAAATAAGCTAATATAAAAATTTAGAATCATACTAATAATTATTTAATTTTTTAATTAATCTATTATAACAATAGTTTTTTATATCTTATTTGATGATAACATTGAGTTTGTTAAAATATATCGTAAAAGATGTTTGAGTGGCGTTTTCTAAAAATAATAGTAGTAATTATTATTATCAATTATTATTATAATTATTGTTAGGAATTACAATGTCATACTGAAAAATTATTATTTAAAAACATGTTTCCTTTTTTAAATTTTTAAATTTTTAAATTTTTTAAATTTTTAAATTTTTAAAATTTTCCAATTTATAATATACCTTTATTAAGGAATTTGTGTTAGAATCTTTCTATTTTTATGTTCAAGTAGCAATTTGATAATGTTTTAGACCGGTTTAACTTTAACAGAAAAAAGCTTCAATCCAGATCCACTGATAGTATATTCAAGGTAAGATACTTAACAAGGGTTAAAAAATGAGCAACATACTTTTAGGAATTTAGATTATCTTATTAAATATATTTCCCTGAATTTGTAGAATAGATATAAACAGTCATTATAAATAAATTAAAAACTATCAAACGGTGTATGTTGATTTTGGAAGTATAAACACTATAAACGATTATTCCACTTCCATATCATGACGATCCAAGAACAATATTAAACCTCCGAATGAAAAATAAACATGTAAGGGTTTTTTAAATAAGGCTTTAACCGAAAATACAAAGACAATAAAGAATTTAGTGACAATGAATTATTTTAATAAAGGAAATATAAATAAGAGGTCGGAAGTATTTCTAGTATACCAAGATCAATTTCTAATGTTTTTGATGTTTATCCTTGATATACCAGAAAGGAAAATACATTTTGATGATAAAATCATAATGATCACTAAAACAAGCAAGGCAAAGGAAAATTGCAACAACTACAATAACTAATACGAAACTAAAGAATAAAATTGGAGTTTAATATATAATTGTATGAAGATTGATAAGTGAATTCATATTTATTCGACACCAGATTTAGACAGCGTCAGCCTAATACAATTTGTATAGTATTGGAATAAATATCACTTTGTACGTTTAAAATTTAATGTTAATAAGTTGTAGCCTCGAGTGACATTAGTGAAAGTTTTATTTGACTATTTCATTGACTGTAATTATCATTGTTGTGATATCAATAAATTATAAAATATCATTGGAATTATTTGATTGTTTACCAAAGGACATGTGAGATCTTTTCAGAATTTAATAACAGACAGTAAAGTCATTTTTTATAAAAATCCTAAAAATGATTAACTTAAAAATAAAAGAATCATGGTTAAAATAAAACAGAAACCTCAAGCAAAGGCTCACAGAACAATTTTACATTTTTCTATAATTTAATATTTGGATTATAATAATTATTATTAACTATTTATCCACGTAAAGTTAAAATTATTATGAAAATAAATTGAGATCGTTATTTCTTTTCCTGAGTGACGGCAAAGTTTTAATTCTTTTAAAAAAAATAATTTATCATTAATCAAGCTAAACTTGTGATTCACTTGAACTATTTTTCATTAATAACAAATTTGATATAATATTCCTTTGAAAGATAATTTTTGTTCTATACTTCAAATTATTTCTGTTCTAGTTTAGTAGAGGTTGATTATTATTATTATTATTATTATTATTATTATTATTATTATTATTATTATTATTATTATTATTATTATTATTATTATTATTATTATTATTATTATTATTATTATTATTATTATTATTATTATTATTATTATTATTATTATTATTATTATTATTATTATTATTATTATTATTATTATTATTATTATTATTATTATTATTATTATTATTATTATTATTATTATTATTATTATTATTATTATTATTATTATTATTGTTTAAAAAATAAGCTAAAAATAAGCTAATATAAAAATTAAGAATCATACTAATAATTATATAATTTCTTTTATTAATCTATCATATCTATAGTTTTTTTATATCTCATTCGATGATAACATTGAGTTTGTTAAAATATATCGTAAAATATGTTTGAGTGGCGTTTTCTAAAAATAATGGTAATTATTATTATCACTTATTATTATAATTATTGTTAGGAATTACAATGTCATACTGAAAAATTATTATTTAAAAATGTGTTCCTTTTTTAAATTTTTAAATTCTTTAATTTGTTTAATTTTCCGATTAATAAAATAATAATAATAATAATAATAATAATAATAATAATAATAATAATAATAATAATAATAATAATAATAATAATAATAATAATAATAATAATAATAATAATAATAATAATAATAATAATAATAATAATAATAATAATAATAATAATAATAATAATAATAATAATAATAATAATAATAATAATAATAATAATAATAACAACAACTGTGTATGCTGTATATATATATGAGTTATAATACAGTATTTAACATATTAATTAATTAACTACATATTAATAAATTACAAATTATATTAATCATTTTAAGTATCATCCTTACATATCCTTATGTGGCCAAAAATACTTTTAATGTAAATTTGATATGCTGGGCGCTTGATTATCCGTTACAAATTTTTAATAATTTCTAAATGATCGACTCTAAAGATTTTCTTTGACTCGCAAATGTGTATCCCACAAGGTGATAACAATGTTTTCTCATTACAATATACAGAAGTTGGATTTTATATTTATTGGGTAAATTAACCATTTAAATTAAGGTTACAAAATTTTGTTTTAAATGAAGACTTTTTAATAACTTTTAACATTAACATTTTATAAAATATTTCAAACCAAATTAGATAAATCCTTTAAACATGAAATCTTCAAAGAATTTCAAACCGGAAGGAGTGATTCAATATTTAAAGTAGGATTATATATTTTTTAAATAACTTCATAAAAATTAAAACCTTCAACCATAGGGAGCTTGATAATTCATTGGGATATAGCGGCTTCACATTTAGATGCTCAAGTTGGATTACATTTTCTTATTATCCGGTCTCTTCGAAATTTTTTATTGCATCTTCAATATTTTCTTCTAAATGTGCAAGTTGAAGTCACCGACTAAATTTAGCTGGTCATCCTAAAGTTTTTTTTAAGGTTACAATAAATTGGTTCTACTAATATCACTCTTATCTGCCATAAATACTCCAACATTGCTTTTTAACACCCTATACAAGTTTTCCCGTTACTTTTAATAATTCCGTGATCTGTTATTATTTTGCCAAAATCAGCCTCAATAATAAAAACATCTAATTTTCATTAATATGATATTGCCTATCTTTAACTCAAGATTTATTTCCCCTATTGTTTCTAACGGACTCCAACTTGTACACCAAATACCTTTCGTGTGATGTTTAATATTAATTATTTATATTTTGGCCTGTCTCTTATTTTATCGTAATTTATTCTTCACTAACCGCGTTCGCTTTGACATATCTATTTTAATATTATTGTAAGCGCAAAAATTATTTCCTATAAATCCATCTTTATTACCATTTTCTCTGATTTCTGTGAGTGATGACATTTTTTCACAACTATCTTGACATATATTTACTAATATATCATTAATCATTTTCATACCTATTTTGTCATTTTCCCATTATCATGTTATAAAAAACACTTTCATCGTGACAATTATTTCCTACTTCATCATTCCAGTGAACAAATATTATTTATCATAACCTTCATTACCACATTGATAACAATGCATCATTTTCTTGTTGAAATTTCTGCTTACATGGCCAATTCGACTCTTGGCAATTGACCTTGCTCCTGCACTGCGTATATTCTATATCCTATTTTCAAAGAGACTTCAATATTGATTGCGGTGACTTTCTAATAAGATCTTTAACGTCGTTAACTTCGGTTAGGGTTGTTAAATTTAAAATGATATAATTAAAAATAGAATATTGGAAAATACAAAAGATCAACAAATTATCGAATTAAAATTTCAAAAACGGGCCAGATGCAAATGAGATGATGGGAAAGATCATGACGAGAACGGATTCATCAGAATAGGTTTAGAAAGGGTCGAAATGCAAGAAAACGAACAAAAAAAGAAAATCATTAATTAATTAAGAAAACCCCGAATAAGTAAACAGATAGAAAAATAAACAAAGTGGTTTCTGGAAAACCATTATTATGACAACCTGAGTAATGGCAAAACGGGGAAAAGATTATTGCAAGAGGAACGTACGGTGAAAGAATTAATTATTTTTTTCGAAGGAGAAAAGATAAAAAAGGCCGCGAGTCAAAACATGTCAAAAGACGACAATCGATTTAAAATACCATTAATTAAAGCAATTATTTCAACTATATAAGGCAGCTTAAACTCAGAAACAATCAGCATTTTGCCTCAGGTAGGTAAGAAGAAAGCGATAGAACTAGAAGAGAGGGGAATAAAGGAATCAAGCTAAGTCAAAGAAAGTGCAGAAACAGAGAAGTTACGGCGATACATTGAATAGTCAGAATAAGCATTGTATTGCGATATTCGGAGCTTTTTAAATTGTAGTTTATACGAATTTGATTACAAATATACGTTGAGTGTGGTTTAGCTAATTGTTTTTACAGAACACGCAGAGTCAGAAACACCGACGTTAATATTCATTTAATTAAAAACTCAACACTTCCAAATAATTTCTCATTTTATTCAATTGAATATATGTGTACTTTATACAATGTATTAAAAATACTCTACTAGTTCGTTTTTTCTCCATTTATGTGTCATTAACTTTTCAAAATTTCTTTTTGACTATTTCAAAATATATCGGTGTAGCATCACATTTCTTTTCATAACTGAAAAAAAGAAATTTCTATTTCGGATTTTCCATTACAAATTTCTGGAATAATTTTATTCATCATTCCCAGGGTTATCATGTTATTTAAACACATCTATTTTTCAATTTGGCAATTTAAAAATAATAATAACAATAATATAATATTTACATTATTATTATTATTATTATTATTATTATTATTAATATTATTATTAATATTATTATTATTATTATTATTATTATTATTATTATTATTATTATTATTATTATTATTATTATTATTATTATTATTATTATTATTATTATTATTAATATTATTATTATTATTATTATTATGATTATTATTATTATTATTATTATTTCTATTGTTATTTTTTCTAAAATAACCGTTTTATAAAAAATATCTGTTATAAATATAAAATAAAATATTAGAAAAAGCATAATTTCCATAACTATGTTTGTTTTTTATTCCTACAAAAACACACCTATACACCAATAAAAAACCCCAGCTATTATCATCAAATATATGACTTGATTTTATTTTGCTGTTCTTCGTAACCCAAATTTACACATCGAAATCGTCTATATTTCTCCTAATTCATATTAATACTCTCTCATCTGTTATTGGTCGAGTTGATGCTAAAATAGAAAGCCATGTATGGGATTTCTAAAAAAAAAATCTTCCTTACTTTTATATCGTGACTGTTATATTAAAGTAGATGCAGTTATAGTAGAAATATATTTGTGAATAACTACTTCATAATGTCTGCATGAAGAATGGAAAACGTACAATTTCATAGACTCTTCTAAAAATAGGAACTTGTGCAAATCAGTTTGTTAATGAAAAATTATTTATCAAAAAAAAGACTTGCAATGAGAAAACATTTGTGGAATATATATGACATTTGACATTATGATGTACAGTAGTGAAACGAGCGGCCGGTTATCTATTGAATCATCTGGCAATGATCAGTTGGAAATTCTCCCAAGTGTGATTAATGAACCGGTGTCGAGAGGAAACACTGATATTGAAAAATCTCTCATTTGCAATTCGACAAATTTTACTAAAATTATTAAGCCACAATTTTTTAAGTCTGATAATTTAAAAAGATTCTCTGCGCCAAATTACAGTCAGGATTTCGTACAGATTTTATATTCAGAAAAACCGACAACTCATGCTGATTATCCATACAGTGAATGTTCCTCTATTAACACCGAATCCAATTTGTCTCCCGATCGTCAAAAAATATTAAATAAAGAAATCCTAACCAAATCAAAAGATCGAAAAGTCTCTCTGTATACCTATAAAAATTCACTAAAGCCTTTCGAGTATTCTGAACAGATGACAAGCAAGCCATCAAGATCTGGACCGAAACGCACATCGAAATCAATGTTCGAAAAACTGAATTACGGCAACAAATTGTTGCGTTCGAAAACTTTACCGGGAAAACTGAAATCATTGAAACGAAATCATTTCATTCAAACGGATAGTTCGGAAAACAATGATGGAGTTCATGCGTCAATTAAACCGCCGATTTTAGTCATCTCATCGTCGAATAATTCAATCGCTGAACTTTCGGAAAGAAACGAAGAAAGATTTTGTTTGTCCGATGATTTAAAGTATAATAAAAGAGATTATAATGATAAACATTTTATTACTCGCCTGTGTAATATTTTGACATGTGTTGATTGTTCTTCCTATTCATGTAATTGTGCCAAATGCAAAAAAAATGACAAAGATAATTACAAAAAACAATCAGAAAAACTAAACAAAATACAATTTGCCGACACAGTTTTATCGGCAACGGATGAAGGTTGCCATGTAATGTCTAATATTCCCGATCAGTATGCCAGTAATCTTCTTGAAATTCCTGGTCAAGAATCAAAACAACGACGCTACAAAACTCATTGTAAAAAGCTTTACTCGAAACCCGATGAAATAAGATCGACTCGCTGGAAATTCAAACGAGTCATTCTCAATATTGGTGGACAAATCCATGAAGTGCTTTGGAATACTTTGGATTATCTCCCGAATACAAGACTTGGTAAAATTCGACGCTGTGAAACTCACTTGGATTTGATGCAGATTTGTGATGATTATGATTTATCGAAAAACGAATACTTTTTCGACAGGAATCCTACCTCTTTTCCTTGTATTTTAAATTTCTATCGAACGAGAACTTTGCACGTTTCAGAAAATACGTGTGTGCTAAGCTTTTCTGAAGATCTGATTTACTGGGGAATTAAGGATGTCTTTCTTAATGCGTGCTGTCAACAAAAGTATTATCATCGAAAAGAAAATGTTGAAGAAGAAATGAGAAAAGAAGAAGAAGCCTTGAAAAATGACGATGATATTGAATATTTTGGAATCGGAAAATTAGCGGATATTAGAGAGATGATTTGGAGTGTATTTGATAAACCAAACACTTCAAAATTAGCTCAAGTGAGATTTTTTCAGTCTTTTTTAGACTATTGCCAATAAATATTTAAAATTCTAATTCTAAATATAACAAACTATTCTTTTTTGACATCCTTTCAGCTTTAACCTTAACCATTTTTATAATAATTTAAAGGGCAAATATTTATTATTAAATTATTTATATTAACTTCACCAGCGTTGAATGTATGCGGCACGCAAATCTAGCGAGGATTAATTAACCCACCTCCACTAATTCAATCGAAATGAAACTTGATGAATAGACTCATTGTCAATTGGAATGTGTTTTGTTAGGTTTTGGTACCCGACACGCCAAACACACTAATACATCGAAGTTGTGTTTGCAGTGCTAAAAATTGAAATTTTAAGGGCTTTTTGAATTTTGAAAAAAATTATATGAATTAGTAAATGATTTGAAATCGTGAGATTTTTTATATAAAGAATATATATACTAAAAACTGTGTTTTTATTGGTTGAGGTCTTTATGTTTTCATTTTCAAATAGACTGAGCCGAAAATCAAATTATAAGTTGCTCTCAAATTTTATTTAAGTTTTTTTCATTTAAAAACTCTGAACCATCCAAGTTTACTATCACACCCTAAGACATCTAATGAATAAATCTTATCATTACAATATTTAAAATAAAACTAAAGTTAAAAGCAAAAACCTTTCTTTTCAAAAGTGTAAAATAAAAATATAAAAAAACCAACAGTTACTTTTGCATATAAATACAAGTAATAATATCAAACTTTAACCTTTTGCGGCCCGTAAAAAAACAGTTACTCACCAGGTCCACGATTGTCTTAATGATTTTTTGTATATATGATTTTCTTGAACTAAGCTGATCAAATCCCAACATAAATAATCTACATTCTACACATATATTTGTTCTTAACACGAAAAATAAAAACAATACATATAACGAAATCTGAAACTTCAAATGAGCAATTATTGGAATGTCGAGTTAAACTCGACATAGGACCGCAAAGGGTTAAAAGAAAATTTGCAAATATCATAAGTTATCGTGAGATTTTGCAAGGTTTTTAGGCACTTCAAAATCAAATAACAAAAGTGTTTGTTAATTTTCTTAAAATATATTTTTTATAAATTTGTTAAAATTATCATTAATATCTTAACATTTATACATTTGAAGAAAAAATTTATTCATCCGATAAATCAAACACATCAGGTTCATCTGAAGCATCAACTAATTCCTGTAAATTATTTGACAACTGAACTACTGCAAATATTTGGTAATACTATATAAAAAAATCTTAAAATTATTATTTTTAAATGATTTAATTTCCGTATTAGCCCGAATATTAGCCTGAATTTAACGCGACACCAAAATTTTCATAAAGATTTTTAGAAAAAAAATACTCATAAAAAAATTAAAATTAATGTCGTTATTTAAATTACATTACTTAAAGCCCGAATTAAGCGCGAGTCGATTATTTAATAAAAATAAAATGTTAAAAAATGTCGTGTTATATACGGGCTAATACGGCAGTAATTATTAAGTATTAAATTTTATTTTAAAAAACCATTTAAATATTCGTCGAATTTCAATATTTTCTTTGACATGATTGAATGGCTATAAATACGTATATAATCCATATGTAAATATTTAAGTATTGTATCGCTTTTCTTTCAATGAGACATATAAATAATAACTATTCTGAACTTTCTTCCTAGTAATCCATTTGTGCAATGATGTTATGAGCTTGAATGTTGTAAATTTATATCATCTTTTTTTATTTGTGTTTTAATTACATGGAGATCAAATGTTTTTCTACAATCATTAATTTTAGCTGGCTTAATTCTAGGATGATGACTTCCTTCTATTTTCAGTTTCTAATTGTAATTTTATACTAAAAATCTTTACAATTTCAGTTTTTTCCTTTCAAAACAATACTTATGTACAATACTATCAGTTTCGAAGAATAAATTTACGTTTAATTTTATTTCTGCACTCCTTCACACAACCTATACAATTTTGATATGATAGCATATACACTGTATAACAAAATGAGTTTACATATTATATTGTTGAGGTTCCCAGTATCTCAACCTGGTATTTTATATAAATAAATAAGACGACACTGGTTAGTAAATTTTATTTAATATAATAATTACAAGGATGATTTCCTGAAGAAAAGAAAATGTTGCGGTTTCACAAAATATTATGCGTGTATCTTTGTGTGTATATGAATGTTTGTGATTTACTGTATACTAGATTTTTATATTCATATATTCGTTAACAACTATGAAACTACTTGAGTGAGGAAAGATTTGGGTGATTTGACTGAAGGAAACGTTGGTTTATATACTAAAATTTTGTTATTCTTGACACTATGTGACAAATCATCAAATGTCAATAACACTTATTCTTTGCAAACAACTTTCTATTTTGAAAAGTACAGAAAACAGTTTTTATTTTTAGTATTATTGTGATTTTCAGCATCCCTGATGTCAGTTGATGATATGTTAATAGTTACAAAATTTCTCTAGGAGGTCTAACGGTAGAAAGTTTTATGAATTTATAGTTATTATTTTATAAAATAATCTCTGTGTGTGTCAGATGTGCAAAAGTAGAAACACTAATATCCCTCAAAAAAATAAAATAATTTATAATTAAATTAAATAAATGTTATTTAAGTTAAAGTTTTTCTACAAAATGCATTTGAGATTGCTTACAGTTCATCAGATATCAGATTATGCCTTGATTTCAGGCAATTAAACCTAGTAACAGAGAGACAGGTGTTCCCTATGCCGAATTGAGCAGAGATGTTAGAAAAATTAGGTGGAGCAAGTATTTCAGTTCGATAGATCTTGAAAATGCATATTATCAAGTAGAACTAGAAGACGAATAAAAGCTAAAAACGGTGTTTTCAACCAAACCAGGTCAATACTGTTTTAACAGAATGCCATTTGGAATAGCAGCGGCACCAGGTACATTTCAGGAACTGATGGGAAAAGTATTAATGGGTACAAAATTGGAAAGGTGGGTCTTAGGATAAATGCTTAAAAAGGAAGTCAAATATTAGGTCACATAATCAATAAAGATGGAATACAGACGGACCCGTCAAAGCTAGAACATGCACACAATGTTTATTGGCACACGAAGACGCGAAAGTGCAAAGAATGAAAACCCGAAAAATAAACACGATGGAAAAAGCTGAAGATTATAAGTGGAAAAAAGATAATACAGAAATAGAACAAATAAAGAAGGAAATAACACAGGGTTCAAGTTGAAAATTTATACTGGTAGACAACGTGGTGAAAACTATAGAGGGTAAGATATGGATACCTAGAAACAAAAGACAAGAAATGATAAAGAGTATGCATATTTTGCTATCAAACAGAGGAGCAGAAAAGGTGACAAAATATGTAGCGGACAATTACGATATGGGAAACATAAAAGAATCAGTCAAAGAAACAATTGGACAATGTGAGGCATGTCAAAGAACGAAAGTTGTGACAACAAAAATGAAGGAAGAGACAATAAAGCTGACAGCAGAGGAGACGTGGGAGAAAGTGTACTTTGATATATGTGGTCCATTACAGCGAACATTCAGAAAGAAAACAATACTACAAAAATAGATTCTTAGATTTGGAGTACCAAAGGAAATTCACACAGATTATGGAAAAGTATTTGAATCTAAGGCGATGAAAGATTTTACAAAATCAATGGGAATGCTTTTTAAGTCCATATCATCATAATACAAATGGTGTGATAGAACGTCAATTCAGGACAATAAGAGACTATATAAATGCATCATTAAAAGAAAAAAGCAGAAAAGATTGGGCAGAGATCATACCAGAGATTGAATTTACCATGAATGCAACATTTCAGAAATCAATAGGGCGGAGTTCCGCAGAAGTAATATTTTGAAGAAAAATAGCTCGAGAACTATTTCATAGTAAAAAGAAGACATGCGAGAAACAACGCAAACAAAAAGATCATTCAATATTGGAGATGAGGTTCTGGTAAAAGTCGAATCAAGAACGAAAGACACGGAAAGATACGAAGGGTCATACAGAATAATGCAAAAGATCCATGATCGCCGATATCTGCTACAAAAGGACCTAAGTGGGAAAATTTTTCAAAGAAATGTTGAAAAAATAAAGAAATTTCTTAAAGAAGGAGGATGTGAGGTGTTTTCAGCTGAGAATTAAATATTTCAATTATTTATTAAGATAATTTTAAATGATAAATAATTGACTATTTAAAATAACTTTTAAAAACATTTTTAAACTGAATTTTTTAAATTGAAACTTTTAAATTTTTAAATTAAAAAGTTAAACAAGCTTTTATTAGTAAAACATTTTTAATTAATATATTTTATATATCGAAATTTTAATAAATGGTTTTTAAAATATTTTATTCAACGCTGAAAATTTATTTGGAAATTATATAATATTTCATTAAATAAATACTTGGAATTATGACGTTAACTTTTGAACCGGATTTCAAAAATATTTTAGAAGATGTGTTAGCAGCTTCTAATAAGTATAATTAATTATTAATAACTTGGAATATTTTTATATTATAATTTTTTTATGAAAGGTTTAATATAAATTGTTAAATTGAATAATTTCAAATACTGCCTTTTTTGTATACTTCAGTGAAGAAGATCTTGCTCAGGAATAGTGACACTCTTCGTACACTCGATTGCTAAATTAAAAGAATTAATAACGATTCTTAAATAAACACGGTAAAGACTTATTAATAAAAATCGCCATTCGAACATCTTTTTCACTATATATTTAGATAGTATCATTATCATCATCTGGATACCTACATTCACTAAGATCATAATAAAGTCTGTATGAGAGAGTTAGGAATGTTGGATTTTAAAATCTTATCAAAATATTTTGATAATTGTTTTGAGCGTGTGATATGTGAAGCATTATTGATAAAAATTAATGTGCAAAATGCAGTGAAAACGTGTGTGTTGAATGTTTTTAATTAAGTTTTTGTATGTTGATGTATATTAAATAATAACACAATAAAATGATAATTTAATATTAAATAATAGTTATGTTAAATAATTAAAAATATATTTAAAATAATATTTTTTTAAAGAATTTTTAAAAGTGAAAAATAATGTTTGTTGAAAATTATTTTTGAAAATAATTATTTAAAATTGTTATTTATAATTTAAAAATTTATAGATTTAATAATTTGTTTATAAATTATTAATTTTGTATAGTTAGTGAATGTAGGTAACCTGATGATGATAGTTGTGATGTAATTATAATGGGATATTTTATTTCCCTAACTTTTACCCTATATTATGTAATGCATGCATGTGTGATTTATTATTTTTGATTGTCTGGGTCCTCAAATTATGTCACTGATTATTATTTCCCAATAAGCTATTGCTGATTGTGTTGGTGTCGGCACACCGGGCACTATAAATAGTACCACAATTTATTAAATAAAGTTTTTGGAATTTAACAAATTATTCTTTACAATATTGATGCTATCGAAATATATAGTGAAAAAGATGTTCGAATGGCGATTTTAATAACAATTCATTCTTTTGCAAATTCGTTTTCGTTAGCACCATACAAATGCTTTAAAGCTTTTATAATTACGCTTTCCGTTTTATGATTCTACTATTACATATGCCACATCCTAAAGATTTAATTACATGTTGATCCAACGGTTGAAATAATGATTTCACTTTTGGAATTAAGTATATATGCAGTTGAGTTGTTACTTCCAGAATAAGTCAATTTGTGAACCATTTTTTATACAGTGGAGTCGTCTTCCATGCGTTTCTATGTACTCTATTATAAAATGGAATTGTTATTTTTTAAAAATCATTGGACGTGCCTTTCCGATCATCATCAAATGTAATTTATGATTTCTGATGACGTTCACATAGGGAATAAGAGTTACAACTTTTTTTCTCAATTTTCCTTCCGGGAGCTGATCTTTCATCCCCAATCACATTAGTTTTATTCGATAATCCTTTTTACACCAACCCTGTTGCATTGCAGTTGTAAATATGACCAGATAAATAATTATTAAACAATTTCTTAAACTTTTTCACAAAAAAATCATATGATAACTTCTCGACAGATATCATCAAAATCCGTATATCATGTCTCTCTTTTTAAATTTCTACAAAATCCTTTCACTACAAAAAAAAGAATTATTAGCTCCCAATTCAATATTAATTTCTTTGGTCTTTGATTCAAGAATTCCATTATTACTTAGGTCTTTTAAACTTCTTTGTTGTGAAAACAATGAATATAAAGATCGTTTCAATTCTGGATATTTATACTTGTTCCTTCTCATTACTTTTTTGATAGTTAGTATGATAATGACGCCTAATTTTCTAAATTCTTGTTGTTCTTTATTTTCGAGATTATAGATTTTTTAACTTTGTGGTTCACAATCAGCCCTTTAATCTTTGCCCAATTTTCAATTTATTTCAAAGATTCCAACTTCTGCTGTATTTTCAGTGATTTTCTCCTCGTTTTATTCACCAAAATCACTTGGAAAAAAGGCTGTGCCGAAAATTCGTGAATATCAAAACAAACATCGATATTTTTACTTATTGACCACTTGCCGGGCGATTTTTCTTTCATGTTTTCGGTCAAAAAAAAACTATTTTTTTTAAATCATTAATTAATAGTATATAATCAAAATATAACGTAAATATATTTTTTTTTAATTTTCCGAGTTTGTATTCACTAATTTTTTCTATATGAGTTTGCGCTCTCATGTGAGCGCTCGCCCGAAATGGTACACATAAGAGGTGAAAATTGAAAGCAGTTCTTTTAATAAATCAAGTTTATTTTAACTTTAAAATTTAAAAATTGTTTTCATACAAAAAAACTAACAAACATTAACATCATCCCAAATAATAAATATAGAACGTTAAATTATTTAAATACATTTAAAATCCATATACACTGAGCACTTTGAATATTAATTATATGATTTAAAGATCTAATTAGCAACGCCTCGTATGTTACTCGTTCCTAAAATTTTGCCAAAATCTTAAAATCAGAAGCACTTATTTTTTACTGGTACACTTCCTAAAATAATGACTAATGTGGGTCAGTGCATTGCGTCGGCAGTGCTCAAGAACTCGAATGCAGACATGACAATTTTTTGCGTATTTTTTAAAAAAATAATAAATTTATATGATTTTAAAAAATGTTTTTATTTTATTAAAATATTTTTTAGTTTGATATAATTTTGATTACGATTATTATTGATTAATTTGTTTGAATATTCTTATTATCATTTAGTTGTTATTAATACGATTCCTAGCCTGAAGAAAACTGTTAAAGGATCGAAATACAAAGCAATGTTACATAATATACTTAGTTTCCGATTTTAAATAATAACAATAATAATAATAATAATAATAATAATAATAATAATAATAATAATAATAACAAAAGAAGAATTGTTTATTATCTACTAAATTATAATTAAATTATTTTGTTTAGTCAATTGATTTTTCAAATTCTTTTTCTGAAAAAACTAATATAAAAATAAATACATCACAAAATTTAAATTGAGGTTTAACAAAAATAGCAATATAATTGAGGAAAAGCTAAATTTCTAAATGAACTCCATTGTAATCATAACTAATTTATGATAGGCATGAAAACCAAATTATAAATTCTGTAATAGACATAACAGAGCAGGACCAGGCTTGGTCTGTTTGATGATCAATCACAACGTAATTAAATCTAACAGATTTTTGATATTACGCAGAAACGGTTCGTAGGAAGTCAAATAATAAAAATGAGAAGTTTCGGCATAATTGGCCTGCTGCAATAAGTAAAGCAGCGTCGGTTTCCTGAGTTCATTGTTTGCGCGAGAAATGTTGTCAGATTTCAAAGTAGAAATTAAAGTTTGAAGAAAATTTATTAATAAATTTTTTTTAAAAAACTTTTTTCAATTTCCCCAATAAAATCTCCAATTGTCTGTTTTGAGATTATTAATTTTATTTGCTTGGGTATTTTCTTTCATGTTTGTAAATTAGGATAACTCAATTTATTTCACGGAATGTAATTTAATATCGGATTTATTTAATTAAATAGAGATAAATTAAAACAATTTGTCAAGAATGGGAGAAATGAGGAAATTGCATTATCTCTCTCTTGATTAAAAAAAAACGTTAGACTCATTGTACGACTCTTAGTTATTCTATGGGGGACTTGTCAAATTCCGATAACATTCCGATAATTTGGTGTACAATTGCAAACCTTAATAATTTCGAATCTCTGATTTTTGTTTCTATGGACGGAGGTATATGTTCTTTTGATGGTTCTTTAAATGACCACACTGCAGGAAAATTTAGCTTTTATATGCTTTATATCCACAGACTGTGGCAAGACACCGAAAGAATAACAGAGTATTGTCAGGTTATAACTTCTAAAATGACACAACGGTACATTTAGTCTTATACTTGAAACAAGAAACCAAAAATTGCAAAAATATATTTATCACTTCTCAAGACTTTTCATGTAGTAAAGTACTGTCTGAGAACCGATAAGACCATTCCATTATTCCGACATATTGTTCTTCTAATCATACAATATTACATACAATATGTGATTCAAGAGTCTTTCCTAGATATACGAATAATTCTTCAATTATGACTTATCTCTCTATATATAAAAAAGCTAAGGGTTCCCTCCACCCGAATTTTACTTTTTTATTTTTTTTAAATTTTTTTTTGTTTTTATTTTTTTGTACTTATCGTTCTATATTACTTTGAAACGGTTTATGCTATTATCTTTTATCATAGTTATGTAAACATATTAATAAACTGAATCTTACTCCTGTCCAAGAATACCCTGGATATTTACTTTATCATTAACCCCACGTTCTAACGGGGTTGGTGAAGCGAAGCGAACAAGGGCAGAGCCCCTAGTATCCATAAAAAGAATAAATAGATTTGATTTAGTTCATTTTTTGATAAGAATTTCACTCGCAATTTTATTTTGTTTTTATTTTTGTCCCTTTTACAGGGCGTGTCCAATAATTTCTAACAGTACTGACATAACATAGCATTAACATTTACCTCTTAAATTCAGTTTTGAAAATGATATAAAAATTAAATATCACTCTTTTATAATAAATTACGGGTACTATTTTTTTTAATTTTGGTTTTTAATTGGTTTCAAGTGAAGCTGAGGCCGACCAGCTTTAACAACAGCGGTATTAAATGTTCAACCAAATGAAACGGCAATGAATGAAGATAATGCGACTTCCTGCAGTTGCAACTATTATTCCAACATGCACCAATTCTTCCTGTTGCAAAGAGAGGTAGAGGTAGACCAAAACGTAAAGAACCTGAAAAATAAAACTAATTATTTTTTGTTGATTTATTTAGTTTTTATTTTTTTTAATTTTGTTTTATTTTGTTGAATAATTTTTTTGAAAATTCTTAAAAATTCCATTAGATTAAAAAATTCTTTTTGGTTTAATAAAATTAAATTAGTTGGGTAAATAAATTAATTTCGAAATAAATGATTTGATGGTAAAAATCAGGATTAGACAAGGGGGGTGGGTATGATTATTGTCATAAATTAATATATTTAATTTATTATTTTAACAAAAATACAATATGTAAAAAAAATGATTTCAAAAGAAATTTTTTGCGTTTAGTTAGCAAAAGAAAACTTACATCTTTTTTGTGTAGAATTATTGTGGACGAAACCACCCTAAATAATTCCCATTTTGTTGACTTTGAATCCGTTATTTTGAATTTATGAAAATCTTGTTTAATAATATAATACTTGTAAGTAGCAGCAGGTTTCACTTCTCTCACACTTTCAGTTATAAATACATTTAATAGAGACATTTCTTCAGTTCCATTGATAGAACTCCATTAACTTCTCTTTCTTCAGTATCAAAGTGTTGACAAATAGCAAATAATATATTTAACATTTCTGTTGCAATTTTATAAATTTAATGTTCTGAGACTATTTTAAAAAAAAGTAAATTATTTTAGCAAGGATTCTGTAAAGTTTTTCGAGATGATTTTATTGTTTCATCTTTTAGGTATTTTTCATATAATTGAAATAAAAAAAATGTTGCAAACCCTTTCAGATTTAGAAAAATGAAATTTTAATGTTCCTTCACTTGCTAACATTGTAGAATCTTCTTGACTCATTCAAACAAAACTTAAAATAATTAATAATGTTTCAATCATATTCACATAATCATACCGTCGTCTATTATAAATTCAGTCCGTGCAACTTTTGTAGGCATTTATTTCGAAAAGCTTTGTTTTTATACTTTGTCTTACAATATAATATCAAAACCTTCTAATTTTTGTAATCTCTACAAAATGTTGATTAAAAGAAGAAAAATAAACTGTGAGAGAAATATAAAATAACAAAAAATTACTTTTTCTCAAGATAATTCTGAGATATAAACACCACAAAGAATAAATATTAAAAGGCTTTAGCCATGCGGCATTTCTAATTCATATCATATTTGACTTTTACATAATCAATTAGGGAGCATCCATTAAGGACGTCCCTTAAGAGGGAGGGGGGGGGGGTCACTACAGAGGGGACATATGGGGACAATGGGGGGAGGAGGTCCAAGTGCTTAGGACATCCTCAGACTAAACCTAATACCTACCCAATCACCATGGGAGGACGAGTAAACATTAGACTGAAATAATTTAGACTACTAATTAAAAGACAGATGCCTATATTAGCTTTATTAATTTTGTTTTAAAAAATGGATTCTCTTTTTAAATTTGGACAATTTTTACTAAAGCTTAAACAATATTATGTATTACCAAAACCAAAATAATCTGCCTAATTTTATATTTTTATGTTCTAAATTTCGTCTGAAAATAAGGGACTTCTGTTTTCGGAGGGATGTCCTGGGGGGTCTCCAGAAAAGGGACATAAAAGGGACAAGGGGAGGGGGGTCAAAAAGGGATTTTTTGGGGGACTTACTTAATAGATGCTCCCTTACTTTTTGTGAAGATGCATGACGCAGGGTCATGCTCATTTCATTAACAATATTATCTACTGTGCTTTTTGTAGTAATGTATAAATGAAAAATTCAAAACACTGTATCAAATAACAGCACACATTCAAACAATCTTTAATTAATTTGTTGTTTGTTAAATTGATAAAAATATTAATTATTTTAATGAAACCGAATAGATAACTTTATTCAATGACAGAAAATCTGCAAACATATCATAGAAAAGTCAAAAATTATATAATCGAGTTTGAAAAGAAAAACGAAAATTTAACTGGATTATAAAACATTTATAAACGAAAATGAAAGTCATTAGAAACCAGTTTAGAAATTTGTATTAAATTATTTATAAAATTTCATTTTCAGTCTTTTAATGAAATAAATTTAATTAACTAAGCGACATTTTGAAATTTAAAATATTCAATGCAAGTTTTTAAATTCCACAGGAAAATATTCAACCACCCGCATTTAAACATACTTTGTAATTAAATTACCAAAAACATAAATTGAATTATCTTGAAAAAAGTACTCTTCATTAAGATTAATGAAAAGCTTGGTCAGAAAAATTGATACAATTATTTTATTGATTTTATATTTATAATAATAATAATAATAATAATAATAATAATAATAATAATAATAATAATAATAATAATAATAATAATAATAATAATAATAATAATAATTCTTGGTAGCAGCATTTATTATTTAAAACAATAAAGTGATAATTCAAGTATTTTGCTGCAAATAATGTGTTTAATGAAAGAAATTTCGACTATAAGATAGTGAATTGACAAAGACTATCTTATAGTCGCAATTTTTCATTAAATACATTATTTGCTGCAAAAGGCTTAAATTATCAATTTATTGTTTTATTATTATTATTATTATTATTATTATTATTATTATTATATTATTATTATTATTATTATTATTATTATTATTATTATTACCATTATCGTTAAATCTTCTTGAAAATTCAAAATGTAATTTCTTCAATTGGGAATTATATTTGTTACTATTTTTAAAGGGGATTTTAACCAGTTTCAGGGTTTTAAAATGAAAAGTGTGTTTGTTCTGAATCTGCTAAACATAAAGTAATACCGTATATTTCGGCGTATAAGGCGACCGTCAGATAAGACGAGGTACAAAATTAGAGCAAATTTTTATGATTTATCATATATCAGTTGTAGTAGTATAAATACAACTAGTATAAATACAACTACCTGTACTGTAATACTTTCTTTTATATCGGTTGTATAAGACGACCCACAATTTTCAAGGGTGATTTGTTGACTTTAAGGGTCGTCTTATACGCCGAAATATACGGTAATTTGGTTATGAATACTTTTACTACTAAATCTTCCTTTTCCATGCAACAACAAATCGAGCTCACATAGATAAGATATATCATTGACACCAAAACCAAAGTTTACTATGCTTTTAGTATCCTTTTAATTGCAATTGTTTTTTTATTATATCAATGAGTATCAATTGAATCTATTTGTATAAATATTTGGAAATTCAATATTATCTAAGGGAAAGGTATGAATAGGGTGATACATGAAGTTAAAGACGAAATATAATAATTTCATATCAATGGGAATCTCCAAACAGTGTAATTGAATAATAAAAACTAATTAATTTATTAATAAAAAGACTGTTGACTTCATTAACCCGTTATAACAGCAAAATAATTAAAACTTATTTTTTTGATTTAAATAGAAGGTTTAAGAATAATTGATATGGCTCGCAGATGAATATGATTAATGTCAGAGTAGACTGGTATAAACAGATATTTAGCTCCCTTGTGGTTTACCCTATATATGCATAAAGTCAAAAAAATGTTTTATATTAGAAAAATGTTTAATGTCCTAACTTCTACTACTCTTTTTCGTGTCATCCAGTCATTCTTTTGATGCGCTTGTTAAATATTTCTTGAAATAGATTTTACGCGTCAATTAATTGTGTTTTTATTAACATCTAAATTTAGTTATATAACACCCAAAACTTCCTTTTTCTTAGAAATGGTTCGACAAGTAGTACATATTAAAACTAAGACCGATGTCAAAGATATTCCTTTACCCGCAGGTTTTCGTATATTTATTTAATGTTAAATATTAAAAGTAAAAATCTATTTAAAGTCGATTTAGAAGAATATAAAATAAAATTTTAAAAAATTTTAAATTTTTTAAAAATCTTTTTTAAAAGTACTTCCATCCGAATTTAAATATAAGAAGAAAATTAATGAAATTTATAAATGAAACAAAATTATTGAAATTTTAACGAATCCAGAAAACTTTGGTCATTTCTTACATTCATTAATAGTTGATAGAAAAGATTAATAAATCATCCTCCAGACATTTCTGTCAAAATTATTCGAATCATCAAACTTAAAATAGTTATTAGTTCGTGATAATTAAATGTACTTAAAAATTTTAGAAATTCTCGATTATAAAATATTTTTGTTTTAATTTCTCTAAAATG
The DNA here is from genome assembly GCA_959609185.1 of Schmidtea polychroa. Taxonomy (NCBI): domain Eukaryota; kingdom Metazoa; phylum Platyhelminthes; order Tricladida; family Dugesiidae; genus Schmidtea; species Schmidtea polychroa. Next base: position 43,608 of record CAUHTR010002507.1, read on the forward strand.
ATAGTGTTTTTCCCAAATATAAAACTTTTATTGTGGAATATAAAATTATTTATCCAAAATTATTTGAGCCTATTAAACTGACCACAGAAAATTTCTGACAACGTGGAAAAGAAATCTAAAAATGGTACAAGTAGTATAAAATGTCCCGATTTCTTCAGGGGTTCAGCTGAGTTGAAATTTTTTGGTAGAAAGCCGTCAGTCAAAATGTGATTAAGCATCTATCACCTCTGGATGCTCATACATTCTATCTTCTGGAACAACACGGGCGTTGTTCACATAGACTTCACTGACAAGTTAGTTAAGATTTATGACGAGTACTACAGCAATTTCGTAGCAACAAAAAGAAAAATGAGGAAAAGACAAGCAGCTGCGAATTCTTTAGAATAATGCACTTGTTTATCCAACAGCTGAAAATTTGACAATTCTTGAGAATTCTTTTTATAATTCCGATCTCACGCCCAGAAACTATAACTTCTTTTTTTAAATTTAGAATTTTTGAACTTTTAACCATATCACTTTGCACCTTTGGATTTGGTTATTTGTCATAAAATAAAAGAATTTCATTTATTTTCAGCTTAACTTTTCCAATGTGATGTAACTTACATGGCCTGGGAATATATCAGTCTTAAATGAATTCGTATCCTCAGTTGATTACTACTTCCAAGACTAGGTCGAGTTGAACCTTTCGTGAGAAAATGAAACTTACTTAAGATAAAATCTTTATTTTCGAATTTTAAATATTCATTGAAATTTTAAAATTATAAATCTAACATTTTTAGAAAATATTTTAATTTTGAAAATTTCGATTTATTTTGAGAATGAAAATATATTTGTTTAAATAATAGATATTTGTTTAAGCAGAAATTTTGTATTAAATAAACTAAAAAAATCTCTTTTGAGTTTTTAGATAAACCTATTGCAGCTAAAATTTCCTTTTTTAAAAATCGATTTTATTAATATTAAAATTTAAAACCATCAAAAAGGTTTTTAAAGTTTTTTTTCATTAAGGTCATCATTCATTCAACTTGGCATATTTTTTTCTTTGACTCTATGTAAAATCTTATATTTTCAGTGATTTTTAGTAAACTCCAAATTTTCGTATTCAAAAGGTAATATCTAAAAAGTCTCCAAATAACCTCCAAGTAACCTCTCAATATGTATAAAACACAAAAGTAAATTAAATAAAATGGTTGAAATACTTCTATTTTTAATAATTTAATTAGAATATAAATATAATATTATTAAATAATATCATATTTTTTATCACACCGTCGTTATATTAAAAACAAAAATTAATTTTTATGGTTTTCAGCACATACCACATAAAATTATTGCTAGTCATAATTTTTTAACATTTTTATGAATTTTTATTGCTAGGAATAGGGAAATTTATTGAAAATTAATTAATTAAATTACCAACATATTTGAGAAGAGGAAGTGAAAACAAGTACCATTTAAACATATGTATCAAAATAATTACAAATTGATGGAAAATCACTGAGAGTCATAAATGGAAAAATATAAAATTAATTAGAGAAAAACTTGTTTACTCTTACAATTACCATAATTTCGAAAATAAATTTCACAGTTTGACAAAAGAAGGATTAATAAAAATATTACTGTTTAACTAAATGTTTACTTGTATATCAATTCGAGAAATAAGAACTTTTTTTTCTTCCAATTTCACCACTGATTTTTTTTTCCATTGAATTTATTAAAAAGAGAGCTTGAAGACTGTAAATCAGTAATATATCGATGTTTTTGATACTCACGAATTTTCGGCACTGCCTTTTTCAAGTGAATTTTCAAAAAAAATGCAGTGCCGAAAATTCTTGAGTATCAACAAACATCGATATATTACTGATTTATAGTCTTCAAGCTCTCTTTTTAATATATTCAATGGAAAAAATAATCAGTAGTGAAATTGGAAAAAAATATTCTTATAATAATTGAATTTGTTGTTTTATTTATTTACAAAATAAATTCCTAGTTTTAAAATTAATTAATTCAATATGTTTCCCAAATTCAAGCTCTTACTTTATAATTTATTCATTTATTTAATAACATAAATTTAAAATTTAAGACAAATTTAAATTCATAAGTTAGCTAACTTTAAATTTTCAAAATCTAAAATGCATCACCTAAAAATACTATTAAAAATCTAACTTTAAAATTCTTTGACTAAAATTTACTAAAAATTTCAATTTAAATTTAAAATATATTTATTTAAATATCAACTCAAAAATTTGATTGAAAGGTTCATCAAAATTTAATAAACAATCTCACTTAGAAAATTCTTGAAAAATTATTCGAAAATTAAATAAAAATAAATAATACAATTAAATAAATGATTACTTAAAATATCTATTAAAAATTTTACCTAAGAGAAAATTCTACTAAATGAATTTAAATTTAAAATTATTATTTCCAATTATTATCCAAAACATTTGACTTTTAAGTTAATTAGTAGATTTAAGTTATTAGAATAAATATTACTAGTTTCATAATTCTTAATTTTTTATTTGAATTTTAAATTCATTGCTTAAATTATATAAATAAAATTCATAAATAATATTTACTGAAAAATCTAACATTAAAATTCATACATTATTACATCAAACTAGAGTTGCCACACGTCCTACTTTCGGTAGGACAGTCCTACAATTTGGATATTTGTCCAATGTACTACTTGTAGTAAATTTTTGGTTTGTCCTACTTTGAGCCTCTCAACATGCGGCAACCCCACCTCAAACAAAAAAGAGAAATTTGTTTTGTTTTCATTAGCTAGATATCATTTAAATTATTTATTAAAAAGCTTGAAGACCATGCATCAGTAAATATATCGATGTTTTTGATATTCACGAATTTTCGGCTCTGGCTTTTTCAAGTGAAAATTCGTGAATAGAAATAATAATTTAAATTGAAAATAATTTTATTGGAAGATTTACCAAAGACATGTCTGATATTTATAGTAAAGTTAGTCGATTAGTACAGTATAAAAATTATTTTGTAAAATTAAAGTTTCAATATCACCGTGTTTAAGTTGTTGAATAATGAAAATTGATTTCTGCAGAAAATTTAGGATGGAAAAAGTTATAAAGAATGAAAATTGTGTTAAAGGAAACAAAGAATCAAATAAAAACTATAGGGAAATAATCATAATTTTGGTTTTCTTATAAAAATAAAACGAAAACATGATTTTCAATATTTGGTTATCAAACTGAAATTTAAATAATTATATAAAGTGAATGTACTAATTTTGAAAACATCAAATAAGTGAAATTTCTTTAAACCAAAATTTTGTTTTAATCATTTCAATTAATTGTGTCAGTTCAAATATAAATATTTTAATTAGAAATGTTATTTTTGTTTTTTATTTAATATAAAAATTCGAATATTTATTTAGAATATGTTATAAAAATTGACAAAACAAAACAATTTCATATTTATAATAAAAGCTTTGAAATAAAAATGCTAAAATTTACTAGAATTATACAAGTAGCGCGAAGAAATAATTAATGATAAATTATCAAATTTTGTCAATATAATAATATTTACATTTTTTTTACCAAAAAACAATTTTTCGCTAAAATTGCAAAAAATTAATCATTGACCAGACATTGAAATCTAAAATCAGACTTCGTTTTAATTATGAAACGGCTTCCGAAATTGAACGACAATATTTATATGAATACGTTAATTAAATACCGACTTTATATGTTTATCAAATAAAAATTAAATTAGTTTTATACTATTTTAAACAAACGAACAGTGTTAAATTATGAAGAAAACCACAAAAACAATTCTACTATAAACTTGTTCAAATATATTTCGTTTTAAATATCAATAAAATAATAAATGTGTTATGAATTTATAATTTAATAAAGATTTAAAGCTAACTTGAAAAAACGTTATTTATTGTCATGTTACCAGGGGCGTCGCTATGGATAGGCCTGGCTAAACCAGACCTACCCAAAAATTTCCCAAAATGTGTTTTATTGATTAAATTAATATACTTGGAAACATGTTTCATTTATCGTATTCCGTTTCACCTATATACTTTTTGACTGCTCTACCCACCAAGCTATATATAGGTGTATAGAATACTTGACCCACCAATTAATGTTATAGTACTGGACCGTTGTTGTCTGTGAAATTAGAAAAACAGAGAAAGGTTTGTAGGCGAATCCACCGTGAAGTCATTCAAGGTCTAACTTATTCGTAAATCTTGGTGATGCACTTCGATGTTACCATTAGTGGCTGTCAGTATTAATTGTCATATTAATTGTTGTTATTAGTATGAATACGGTTAAAAATATTTTGGTTAAGTTCTTTAAATTATAAAAATTATTAAAATATTTATTATTATTTATTATTATTAATATTATTTGTTTTAATACTGTACAAATAATTTTATCAAAACAACATCAAATGTCAACTAATCTGTGGGAGAAATTGATTGTTTCTAATTTGCTAAATTGCTGCTGTAAATTCTTATTGTTAAAAGTAACTTCTTAACTAAGAAGTGAAAAGTCAGAGTGAAACAATTTGACAATAAATATCAGAAAAACAAAACGACAAACTGCAGCAACATATAATGTGGCCAAATCAAACTATGATTAAACTAATGGAAATGGAGGTGAAGAGAAATTAATTAAAATTAAGCAAGATTTTCTCATTTTTAAATAAATACTTTGTTGCTTTAATCAACAACAACAATGAATTTCAAATGATATAAATTTATATATACTAAATACAAACAAAGTCTTTCTCTCAAAGTGTTTCTTTTTTCTTTCGTTTTTCTTTTGTATACTCGACAAATTAACTACTTTAAATAGAATTCTCTTTGATTTAATTTTAATAATATATTAGGTTTTACTTTTTATCCCACTTTCTTTAATTTTTTTCCTTTATTAGTATCTAATATTTTGTCCAATATTTAGAAATAATAATAATAATAATAATAATAATAATAATAATAATAATAATAATAATAATAATAATAATAATAATAATAATAATAATAATAATAATAATAATAATAATAATAATAATAATAATAATAATAATAATAATAATAATAATAATAATAATAATTTTGAACATACAGAATCAGAGATAAAGTGAAATTCAATAATTCTTATTTACTCGACTTCCATTAAAATCCAGTAAAAGTAATAATTAATTTTAAATAGAATTTAAAGAAAAGTCTAAAAAATTTCGTCCAATAATACAAACACTATTAAACACATAACGCCAAATATGGAACTTGGAATAAGAATTTCTCTATTTCTTAATAATGAAAAGTATTATTAAGAATCCCGACACGACAGTAGTCACAAACAAAGGAATAATAAACAATAAAAACATATTCTATGCAATGTTTCCTCTAATTTATTTTTCCGTTTACCATCACAAAGAGATCGCGCACTTAATAATAGGAAGCGGATACAAAGAAATAAAAAATCAAATTTATATCAAATATGAAGCATGTTAATTAATTTATAAAAAACAACTCATAAAAATACAGTTTTCAGTATAAATTTTCTATATGAAAAATCATACGGTTTCAAATCATTTTTAAATTCATTTATTTTTTTTAATTCAAAAATTCGTTAAAATTTCAAATTTTTAGCGCTGTAAACACAACTTCGATGTGTTAGTATGATTGGTTAAGTGTGTGTGTGTGTGTGTCTGCACCAAAACGTAATTAAACGCATTGTCATAAACATTGACTTTATTCGCCAACTTTCATTTCGATTGGATGATTGGAAGTTGATTGATCCAGATTTGCGTGCCACATACATTGAACAGAGGCGAAATTAATATTATCTAAATTAATACTATTGTTGAAGATCAAATCACATCTTTCTCAAATTTCCATTTCTTTCCAAAGACTCCCACTGACAAATTTGTTTGACTAATCCCTTTGACAGTCATATTTGATTTCATCATTTGACAAATACAGTAATACCCCGCACTTACATACACTTTGGGACCGAAGCGTGTACGTAAAATGAATCTACTGCTTTTATTGATGAATAATATATTTGAAATAAACTAAAACAATAAATATATAAATAAAAAGAAAAAGAGGGATATTATGCATGTAGTTTTATACTTTTATTTCATACTTTTTTATACTATATTTAATACTTAACGTGTATTAAAAAAACAAAACAAAAAACAAATTCATATACATACATATTAAACAAAACTTAAAAATAAACATAAACTTCAAAATTCTTCAATACATAATTTAAATATAAATAATGTTGTAATTCAAATTTAATTGCTCGATGACGTGGAGAATGATGTAAGTAAAAAAAGTACTTGTACGTAAGTGTGAATCATTGTACGTATAATGGGCAAATAGGGACAAAAATGAGATGTACGTAAGTGCGAGTGTACGTAAAACGAGTGTACGTAACACGGGGTATTACTGCATTTGATTAAATATATATACAACGTGCAGATTACATGAAAATACCTTCAAAAAAGGCGTAAGCACATTTTCCTGATCTAACAAAACTAGACAGGTTTAACGTTAATATCGATCCGACATACAATAGAGGATCAAATCAGATTACCTTATTTATATAACACGCACCGACATTTTTAGGAATACAACAATCACATTTTCTTCACAGTTTGATAAAACGTTTTATTTTCATTGTAAAACGAAAAGTAAAGAAGTAGAAAAAAGTTTTTATTTTAATCTGTAATTTTTTTCGAAATAAATATCAATTATTTATATAAGAACCAGAAGTTAGGAAACTCAAAACCCAACACTATGTAGTTATTATTCTATCATCTAAATAATGCGGAAAGTTGTAAATTTTTCGAGATTGCTCTCAAATTCTTGATAAAATTTATTCCTCATCGTTTTCAGGCGGTTCCGAGATTTCTTATAGGTGACATTCATAAGGCTAAAATCGTGTTCACAGACAACACCTGTAACCTCGAACGTTGCATACATTTCTTGCAGGACAAGTCAGAAAGATAACTTGTTCACTGTTGAGTTAACTTAGACTTGAGGTTTTTAGAAAATAGATAAATATAATTAGCCTGTAGAATTAGTCTATTTTAAATGCTTTTAAAGAGAGATTTAGAGATTATAATAGAGAACAGAAAACAATCATATATAGTGTCATTGTTATAAAAATTAATCGTTGGAATAAGTTTTATGAATAAGTGAAAAGATTTCAAAGTTGAATGTAAAGGTAGAAAATTAAGAATTAAGAAATACATTTGATATAAGAACTTAGATAGTAACACTCTTCGTTTAGTTTGAATCCTAAAAGACAACCATGAGGCTAGTTACTGATAATTGAAGAAAGTATTAAAGAAATAGAAAATAGTGCATAACAAAAGAATGGTAACCGGGCAATTCGTCGCGGTCAATTCTTCGCAGAAATTTGTAATACATATGAAAACAATAAAATAAAAAAATTATTGTGTTATTAATATTATATGTATATAAGCAAGCCAACCTATACTATTATAAATGTTATGCTTTAAGTTTAGATTTAATAATTATAATTTATACCATAACTAAATAAGAATAAGTCAGTCTTAATGGGTAATTATTTGTTATTTTTATAAATTTTGCCATTTTTTATCGATTTGAACGCAATTCTATTACATAAGAAAAATCTAGGAAAAATCAATTTTAAAAATTAAAATCTTTAATATTTTATTATTCAATTAATTTATAAAAAATCAATATAACCATATATTGTTCCAATTTTTATGTTGTCTTTGAAATTAATTGTCCGCGCCGAATTGTCCTGTGACGAATTGCCCTAGAACCCAAAAGAATACATCTCTCCATGAAATACACCGTTAGTAAGTATAAAAATAAGATTTTAAAACTATAGAAGTTTGCTTTGTATTAAATTAAACACTATTACAGCTTTAAAATATTGAGATATCAATAAATTTTAACATATTCCTGAGTTGTTTTACTTGATTGATTATCAAAAAATACATTTAGAGTCAGTGATAATCAATAAATTGTATATAAATTTAAAATCAAACATATGTTAAACATATGACAGAATTAGTTAAACAGATAAAAATTGAAATTATTTATTTAACTGTAGATCACATATTTGCATAAAAGAAATCTTTTGAAATTTTCATGTTCCAGACTAAGAAAATTTATTTTGTTAATTAAAAGAGAAGCAAACATTAATTACAGTCATCCTTCTTTTATTTATATTTTATGTTATATTCTAGCTAATGTTAAATGCGTCATTTGTTTTTCTAAAGATTTTTCAAAGTTTACTTTACCATGCATGCATATTTAAACAAAATGTGTTTGATTTTATATGATTAATTAGAGAAAAAAATTCATGAAGTTTCATACAGATTTCTTTCGCATTTACATTTGACTGCATTGAAACATTTTTCGGTGAAAATTACATATTTATGCAGAACCTTTGATTAATAATTTTACCGGGCTACGAATAAAATGTATGAAAATCATCAAATTTTTATGAATTTTACTTTCCATCAAATAAAAATAAATTAAATAAATAAAAAATTAAATAAATTAAATTAATTAATTATGCTGAATATTTTTTATTACGTTTCATCGCACTACAATATGAAGTTTTGAGCTTTTCGAAAGTTTCTTTTTGCAAAAATATATAGATTGTCGACATGTACATTTTTGCTATAGATAACCTTTTTGTATCTTTTCGATAAGTCGGTTAAACCATTTTAAATATTTCAAGAAGAAAATCTCTTTTTAGGAGAAAATTCTTTGAGATTTTTGAAAAATTTATTTTTTGAAATATAGAAAATTTTGAGACCTTCAATTTTTGCGAATTTTTATTGAAAGATGATTTGTCGCACTATAGGGTAAGGGTTTCTGAACTTGGAAGTATATTTCTGAAGACCTCTTTTTCGTATTTGTGCGAGACGGTCGAAATTATGTTTTTAACTTAATATCAGTTATCACGGGGGCTTAGAAGTTGAGAGCTTTCTATCTCACAATAAATTAGTGAGCCCCCTGCCGGAAATGCTAAAATACTTTTAGGCAGGTTTTGAAAATTTATTTTATTGACCACAACTCTTTCATATCTCCATCGGAAGTTGGATTAATCTCGAAAGAAAACGATTTTTTGAGTTAGACAATCTTGGAATTTAGAAGTAAGTCTAGTTCTCTTGTTTAATATTTAGACATCAACTTTATATTTGTAAGACTAAATAATAAGAATTTACACTCAATTTTCACCCCAGTGGTTAAATTAAATGAAAATAAAATATATTAAAAATATATAATTATAGGTTTATTTCAATACTTGACTAGATACAATATTTTTCGTCTATTGTTATTCATCAGTGATGATGAACAGTGTCGATGGATCCTTCGCCATTGACATTCCAACATAAAACTGCCCATGAGAGAAGTACTTATATGTCAAATCCAGAATTGTGACTTTGAGCGAAAAAAACTGGAAAATTGAAAATAGTACAGTTCTTTTAACAAACAGTCACATACACAACTCCCACAACCTCGAACCCGGAAGATTATAAAATTGCGAACAGTATAACGCTTAAGAAATAATATAACAGGTGTTTTTTCACTTTTTTGGTTTACACATGTTTAGTGATTTTAACTATATGATGACTAATACCATAAAGATTTAAACAAAACAATTATTTTTACATATCACATAGTACAGTTTACAAATCATGCTATTTTTGTTTGTTTTTAAAATTGTATTTTTCTTGTCTTTGGGCTGACCCAAATAGCTTTGGTGATTTAAGAAAATGTTCATGAAATTCCTTACAGGAAAACAAAAGATTATTCGAAAAACGGAAAGACGGGAGAGTTGGGAAGTCTTATATATTTATATATATATTCTTCTTTTGTTAACATATATCGTAGATGAAAAAAGCTTCTTTCGCAATATTGTTACTGATAAAACAACTCTAACTATTACAATCAGCATATTTGCTGTTTAGTGATGAATCCGTTCGTCGACCGCCACCTGCGTTGATCCCACTTTTATTGCGCAATCGAAAATGTAGTAATAATAATTATGTATTTTATATAAGATGTTAAAACCCTTCAATAGATTGTTGGAAACTCTTAGATTCTAAAAACACTTTTAGTGTTAGTTTATTGTCTATAAAAAATTTTAATTTAAAATCAATCAAATCAGTAATTTTTGATAAATATTTCAATTATTATTTAAAAATATTTAACTGATATATTTAATATATTTAATATGCATAATTATTATTCATAATTATTTTAGGAAAATTGATTAATTTTGTTTAAATACACTTAAATATATATTTTGATTAATTAATAGCAATGTCCATAATTTATAAGATATATAATAAAAAAAACATTTTTATAAATTCTAATTATTTTAATGCTAATTCCTCTACCGAACTGATATTTACCAAATGCTCGGAATATTCTTGCCTTAAGCCTTAGACTGTTTTTCCCTCTGTTATTTAAGCATGTAAAAACCGGATTCTGTCATTCAAATGAATATTTAAGCTGTTCAGAAATACGAAATTCCTTCTTGAAAAAATTGGAAATTAATTACAGCTATTGTAGCAATGTTTTCTAATTTAATTCGAATTATAATTGTTTCTTGAGATTGTTTTGAAAAGTTTCGGATGTAACCAAATAATGTTTGAGAGTTTGTAAAATGATTCTAGTGAAAATCTCAAAGGAATTTCAGTGAATTAGGAAATATTTCATTTTATTAAATTAGATATCTCAAAATAGAGTTTGGCATATATGTATATCTAGGGCTGCCTCAGAAATTCCGTTCAGCCTCAATGATGCAATAAATGTCTAATAATTGCGATATTATTTATTTACTAATTTATTTGTTATTGAAAACTTGAAAGTAATTTAATTGCTTTTCATTCATTGAGACTGTAAAAATCAAAATGTATAAATTTATAACTATAAATAGATCAAATAAATTTTTGTGATAGTTGATGCAATTTTAGTGACAAACTAGTTTCGAGTCTATTCGGCTCTCATCGGCACCGTGTAAGAAATTTGATCTCACAAAGGATTGAATCCAATCGGCTTTCAGTCAATTCCAAGAATCTACAGTTAAATCGACCAAAATTTCCTATAAACTTATTTTCATTCAACGAATTCCGAATTCAGATGTTGAAAGTATTACTTGAATCCATTTCATAAGCAAAACGGATTTTGATATTTTATTTGAGGGCAGCATGGAATTTTCATTTTTTCTGAATAAGAAAATAATTTATTACAAAATTTATTACGAAATAAATTCAAAGTTTAAGGAATCGTTCCAGAAAGGTAGTTTGGAAATATAGATAAAGCTCTATAAAGAATTGAAGAGCATACTTTGCACATTTATTTGCATATTTTATCCAAAGAATATTTTAATATATCCAAAGAATATCTTAAATCTTTGCATGAATACGCTTGGTAGAATTATAATTTCTAATAAATATTGAAAATGTATATTTATTTTTTGAGCTATTGTTTAAAAGTAGCGCGAAAAACACAGTCCAGGAATTCAGATATGTTAAAGACGGTTCTGGGAACTGTTATGCAAGTTTAAGTAGATAATATATTAAAGTCCTTGGAATTATCTCTCGGCAGAGATTGATCTAGTCTACGTCCTTTTTTGAAGCAGTTTCCGGAATTATCAGCCCCTTTACCCGTTATTGAATGGAATTTTAAATTTTATTAAAAAATCAAAGAAATTCAACTATAATTTAAAATCTTTTTCATGAAAATTCAATCATTTAAACAAATGCGCGACTAAGTTAAAATTAATAATTATATTTGTGTTTATCTTCTATTTTATATATTCACTTAGTTAAATAGTTGTAATGTTTATGTTAAAAATTTTTGTTTTAAACGTTAGTAAATTTTATTAGAAAATTTTATTAAAAAAATAGTTACTGCATCAGTGAGCCTTTAATTTTAATATAGAAATTTCATGTGAAACAAGTTTGTGAAAAATAAGTTTATGAACATTAGAATTATAGTTACGGAATTAAAATAATTACTAGTAGCAACTGAAATGTTCGTACATTCCCAGACATTGGGAAAAATCATATTAGAATTAGGAGAAGAAATTAAATAACAGTAAATTTGTTGACTGAATTCAAAAAGAGAGGCAATATTTAAGTTGAATAATTTACCAGGGTTAAAATTTTTAGACTGTCATTTGATGGGTTTGCAGTTTTTGGATGAATAGCTAATTCATTTCTACGCAAGGAATTTCCTAACGATAAGCGTTTTAATGAATGAATCGCGCCGGGAAATGATCTGAATATTTAAACAAAAATAATGTGATTTTAGTAAAATTAATTTTTCTTTCAATTATAAAATTGAATATATCAAATATCTTTTTTTTAATGAAAAAAAAATTTAGAAAACATTTTCGGATAAAATATCAGTTTAAAATTTTTTATTTTTTTATTTTTTGTTTAGTTGAATTAAATTTTTACTGTTACTTTGAAGATTTTAATTTTGCATATAATTTGCATATAATCAAATTATATATACAAAACTGTTTTCTTAAGTAAATAAAGTGATTTGGTTACTTACATACCAATATTTACGTCACTTTTTATAACAACAAATAATAAATATTATTAATTAATTTTAATTTTAGGTCGTTGCGTTAATATCAATACTTTTTATTCTCCTATCAACGACGGCATTGACAATAAGCACTTTGCCTGAACTTCAACCAAATATTTCATCCAAAGTTATCTCAAAAGAGAATGACTCTCAAAATAAAAGCTCAATAAATGACAGCCATCGGCACAGTCTTCTTGATGACAATAGTGTTCTGGAGATCATAGAAAAAGTCTGTATTACATGGTTTACGTTTGAATACTGTCTAAGACTTTGGTCGTGTCCGAAAAAGTCAAAATTTCTCAAAGGTCCTCTAAACATAATTGATTTATTTGCCATTCTTCCATTTTATATTTCTTTGATTCTAATCGAAGTACTTAATCGTCATAAAGTCGAATCATTCATGTCCATACGTAAAGTAGTTCAGATTTTCCGAATTCTTCGAGTTCTCAGAGTTTTAAAATTAGCACGTCACTCGACAGGCCTTCAATCTCTTGGATATACTTTAAGACGAAGTTACAAAGAATTAGGTATGTTGCTTATGTTTGTCGCACTCGGTGTTTTGCTGTTCAGCAGTCTGGCGTATTTCGCTGAAAAAGATGACAATAAAATACAATTCGATAGCATTCCAGCAGCGTTTTGGTGGGCAGCAATTACCATGACAACCGTCGGCTATGGAGACATGGCTCCAAAAACGACTATGGGAAAGATAATAGGTTCTTTTTGTTGTCTATGTGGAGTCCTCGTTGTGGCTCTGCCGATTCCTATAATTGTCAACAATTTTGCTGATTACTACAAAGACCAAATGAGAAAAGAAAAAGCAGTTAAACGAAAAGAAGAATTGGAGAGAGCAAAGCGCAGTGGAAGCATTGTTTCAATCAGTTCTTACTGTAGACGAAGTTTCTCAGATTTATCAGAAATCGATAACAATGGAGTGATTGTAGATAATCTAAAAAAATCTCCAATGTTCTGTGAAAGTTTTGATCGCTTGCTTCACACAGATTCTTTTGATCAGAAAAGCAGCAGTAAAAGCATTGATAATTCAATTGAAAATATATGAAAAATTGTAAACTGCGTTATGGACAATGTGATAAATTTATAGAAGAATTTAGATTTTTTATGCATTACTTTTAATATATCATTTATATTTTGCTTTCGTTTTTATTTTTTCCTAAGTACGTGGTTTATTTATGGTCATCTGTTTATTTATATTTGATAACTAATGATAAAA